>JACSYO010002146.1:334797-342297 GCA_016806645.1 Ophiodon elongatus
ATCGCGATGCTCGGCGTCAGGAGCCGCTACCTCACCGACTCAAATCGGGAATCGGATCAATTTAAAATGAAATTGCCGACGGCTCAATCTGTGGAAAGTTGCTCGCGCAGACGTGAAGTCATCGATCGAGTCGCTGGCGGTCCCCCTTAAATTGTGTCAGCTGCTTTACTGTAAACTGAATATATATTTGGGTTCGGGGCTGTTGATCAAACACAAGAAGCCGTCTGGGGAATTGTCACAGGCTCACTGAAACTGAGGCAAAAGAGGAGCCGACGCAGAAAAGAAGCGTTACTCGCAGCCCGACATGGAGGCCGAGCTTGGGACGGTCCTGTGATCGCCATGAAGCACGCTGGAAACAAGGAGGCCTCCTCTTTACAACCCGGCAACAAAGGCTTTGTGCTGCGAGCCTGACTTCCGAGTCCGACCCCGGATGCGCGAGTTAAAAGGCCGACCTCCGCGTGAACTCTGCACAAATAAAAAAAAAAAAAAAAAAAAAAAAAAAAAGCTGCAGCTGTTTACTGCTATTTTAACATCAAAGGGGGACGTACGATCACAAAACAAGGGCGAGGAGGGGAGGACTTCAATCGGGAGGCATGCAAATAACCTCTGGCAAACCCAGAAATCAACAACAGTGAATTATCGCCGCGCGCTCTCAGCGAGGGAGATACCCTGCACCGTGTGTGTGTGTGTGTGTGTGTGTGTGTGTGTGTGTGTGTGTGTGTGTCTGTGTGTGTGTGTCTCAACTGTCATGGGAGCTGTCAATGAGTTATCAGCCTGATGATCATGGGGGCATTTTGAAAGAATCCGTGGTCGTGCTTGGTTTAGCACGCATTACAGGGGAAGTACATGCCTCACACACGCACACGCACACACACACACACACACACACACACACACAGGCCCTGTATAAACTTTACAAAGACCCACGTCAACTCTGTTCCACCTGTTGTGTACTTTAGAAACGCCCAGGGGATTAACGCATCTGCTGAAATCAGATTTTTTTTTAAAAAACAAACAAAAAAAAAACATTTCCCGTTCCAGGTCCTCTATATCCCATAAAAGGTGTAAATAAAACTCCTTGCACCGGCAGAGCGCCAGGCAGTGACCCCTCCACCTTCTCCTTCTCCTCCACCTTCTCATCCCCCTCCCCCTCCACCTCCCCCCAACACCTTTCGGCCTGAAACTCTCCGGCGTCAACGTAAACGTGCACAGCGCTTCCCTCGCCGAGCTCCTGCAAAAGGGAACACCTCCACCTTTATTTGTACGGGAGCGGATTTAGCTCGAAGGTCTGCAATTACATCATCATTCAGTTTTGCAGCGCCGCATATCAGCGGCCGGCATTGCTCAGAGAGGCCTTTGAAGAGTTTGGCCCAGCTCGCTCCCTCCCTCCCTCCCTCCCTCCTCCCTCGCTCCCTCCCCCCCTTCGGCACTGCCTTTGATGTGAGCGCGTGGAGCTGTGCCGAGCGTCGCGGCCTCGCCTGATCCTATCTGCTCCGCCGGCACATTCATGTGGTTTACACCCGCAGCACGACTCCCGGCAGCTATTCACCCCCCCCACCCCCTCCCCCCTCCGGGCCCCTCCCCTGATCAGGGTCCAGGGCCCGGAGAGGAGACGCGGCATGGCCCGAGTCGCCGACAGGGGGTCGAGCAGGAAGGACAGGAAGGAATAGTGCGGGGGGGATTTCACCGAGAGCCACAGAGCCGGTACCGGCTGGTTTGCGAGTGAACAGGAGCAGATTTATAGATTTCATGAAAGGAAAAGTCACACCTGATCCTCTGGGGGTTTCTGGAGTTCTCTCAGAGAGGTCTCACTCTCACAACTACAGACACAGCTGAGCTATCCTTCAGAAATAAATAATTCAACTTAGATATAGTCGACTTTTGGCACACGCACACAAAGAAAAAAATAAGACAAAATAGAGAACCCTGTGCCCCAAATATCTTCAGTATACCCACGATGCAGGGACGACATGAAAAGAAAGCCAATTTTTCATTTCAGAAATCTAGGGCGCATCTTCAGCAACAGGGAAGAGGAGGAAGAGGAGGAGGTGGGGAGGCGCATCTTCGCTGTGGAGCGGGAGGACATGCAGCCCTCTCAGAGGGAGAGGAAGAAGAAAAACAAGAAGACGCAGACGATGCAGCGCGTTCTCATCGGACCAAGCAAGTCCAATCCATCATACCTCTGGCCCCATTGTGTTACAGCCTGGATCTTCCTCATTACTGGAACAACCACCTGCACACGCACACACACACACGCACACACACACACACACACACGCGCACACACACACACGCACACGCGTTGCTAGATGAGAGGGTCATGGCAGAGATGAACATGATGGGTCGGAGCTTCCACCTGAAACGGATTTGTCCCCGTCTGGCACCCCTGTAAACGACCTTTGCCACGGTTGTGTTGGAATCCATTAAAGGAAACAAAAAAACAAAAAGAGGAGGGGGGGGGGACAGAGGGCCCATCAGGAGAACCCCTCACAACATTAATGTGATGCATTAGCCCGAGGGCGATCGTGCGCACACACACACAACCCAGTAATGGCTTCCCTGAACAATAACCCGAGAAATTGCAACTCGGGCTAAAACATATTAGTATGAATCAAAATGACGAGAGGGCTGGAGCTTATTCCGTAAAAAAAAAAAAAAAAAAAAAAAAGCAGCATTATGCTTTGTCGGCGCATGAGGCCAATAATTATGTAACGATGTACACAACAAAAAAAAAAAAAAAAGAAAGACGGAACTTTGAACCCTGTCTTCTTGAACTTGAGTGAGTGGGACGGCTCTGTGATAAGACCTCTCTTTTCAGGAAAACAAATGCGAGTGGAACCGCGTTAAGAGGTAGGAGGAGGAGGAGGAGGAGGAGGAGGCCGATGGACTGAAATGGACTCCGGGGTGGGGGAGGGGGGGCAGGGGGGGAGGGAGGGGAGAGGGGGGGGGAGGGGGGGGAATGCAGCTACCTTCCAGAGTCTATTGGCAAAAAAAAAAATAGAAAGTACAACAAAAGGAGAGGCTGGCGTTGTGGCCTTCCACGGTTAGTCAGCACATTCCTGGCCGACAACAAAGCGCGCCTCGGCCTGGATGAGCCACTGTGAGCATTGTCATTTCATAACCCTCGACCCCGTCGCCTTTGTTTTGCGGACCCTCTGTGTCAGTGGATGAAAATATGGGCCGAGGGGATGAACCGGGCCTTTCAGCTCCGTTTCATCAAACGCAGACGCACCGGGGGGGTGGGAGGGGGGAGGGGGGGGGGGGGCGCATTCCTTCTTCGTCTTTGACTCGTTGCAAAAACGAGTGTCAAAAAAATAAGCGGGGAGTAAAGACATGGCTGTTTTCACCTGTGACGTTCTGACGTTCTGGTGCATTTCCCTGCACTCGTCATAGAAAGAGAAAAAAAAACCCGCAGCCTCGGGGCGAAGCTGAATTAACATTACCTCATCGCATCGAACGAACGCAAGACGTTCATACAAATGAGCTCAAACACGAAATCAATAGCAGATCAGGAGGAGAGAGGGAGAGACATGGGGGGGGGTGGGGGGGGGGTTCCCCTGGGGGAGGCTTGGGACAGTGGGGAGAAAGTGGCAGCGGGCCTCAATGCTGACTGCTAATCTCAAGCGGGACATCAAAGATCCGCTCGGCCACTCGGCCCAGTGGGAACTAGCATAGCTACGGGGGGGGGAGGGGTGGAGGGAGGGGGGGGCACCAGGACCAACATGCACTTGTTCCAGGTGGAGCTGTGCACCGAGTCGGGAGTCGGGAGCTCAGAGGGGGCTCGCCAAAAACAGCTAGCATTAGCATCAGATTAGTTTTGTAGTGTGGTTAACGTTAGCCGCAGTTTCCGTTGAGTGGAGTGGAAAGGGTCTCTCTGTTGAGGAGGAAACTCATTGGGACTCATACACAAAACATGTAGACAGAAAGTTAGTTAGCTTAGCCCAAAAACTGGAAACCATGGAGACGGGTTGGGGGGGGGGGTGGACAGCTAGCCTGGCAAGAATGTTTCCAAATAGCTTTTTACATTTGACCAAAATTGAACGCGCCAACGCGGATAATTCGCACCGGACCCGGTTCGCACATATTTTCGCACCGCACTCGTTAAAAAAAATAAAACGGCATTTATGAAAGAGCCAGAAAAACAGGAGCAGCCGATTTAAGAGACGGTGTGGCCGATTAAAAGCAGTCTGGATAAGTACTCAGAGGTCCAACAGGCAGCGAGGCGTTTTTACAAAATCGACATACACCTGCTCCTTCAGGCATTCAGGGCTGAATTACTCAAGCTACGGAAACTTTTCACCTTTTGCTTTCTTTCAATATCACTCTGGATTCAATATCTTTTTTATTGCACTTTTCAAGATGTTACACATGCAATGTAAGATGCATGACAAATATTGGCTGCACCAAAAAAACAGAGCAGACTGCTGGTGGTGGTGGTGCTGGTGGTGCTGGTGGTGGGGGGTGTTAAGCAAGAGAAAGAGAAAAACAGTTTAGTCTGTTCTATTCCGAAAAGGGGAGAAACGCAGCCTCAAATTACTTTGGCTGGGACATGAAAGTGAAACGGGGTTAAGAGACGATAGCACTTAAAATACAGCTGCGACCGCCAAGCCAATAAATGGAAAAAAAAGTAGGGAGCAGCACTTTTAACCTTTTAAACCAGCGCTTGTGTACTGCTACTGTTGCTTTGGCGCTGGGAGTGGCCCCGTCGCTGGCACCTCCCGTCTGGGCCCGGCCCATTATGGCCTCTTGGGGTTTCCAGCCTGCGGTGAGAAAGCGCGCTGGATGCCTTAAACCACTAAAGCTCTCATTATAGTCTAAATGCAGAGCGACGCAACTCGTGCCAGCTCCAAGGTAGGAGCTCCAGTATTTAAGCTCATCGTTGTCTTAGCTCAAAACCGCCACTTTCCCCCCGCACGTCCAGTCTGAAAAAAAAATAAATAAAAAAACAGCCACTTTTGAGAAGAACCACACCACGATGTCCCCCCAGCTACAGTTACTGGCACTTCGTGTGCGCGGAGGATGGAAGTTCAAAGGTGAAACGGCTAATGAGTGTTGGGAAACTATAGCCTCTTCTTCCTGACGCTGGATTCGAGGCGGGCGTCCCACGTCCCTTCTGAGAGGAAGTAGTCAAAAGCCACATTTTTTCCCCTCCGGTTCTGGCCCGACGACACTATGAGTTCCAGCTGGTCCTCTCGGTGCCCCTGCCACGTCCCTGCCGCCGCTTCCCCGCTCGCATGCCGGCAGCGCGGGCCCGCTGGAAATCAGAGGCAGATGTGCGCTCACGCGGCGCATCGCGCTACAGGAAAAGGCAATTTTTTCTTTTGGGGGAGTGGGGGGGTCGCAGGGGGGGGCGACAATAGAGAATGATGAGCAGCAGCTGGCGGTCTTCCTGCTCTGCATCCAACGGGCATTTATCAGGAGAGCTGTGCGAGGAGCGGAGCGCGGTCGACAACGGTGGGGAAAAAAAAAATGTGGCGGCTTTCATCGTAAAAAAAAGGCCACAGGAAGTAGATCACATCTGGAACGCGGGGAGCGTGCGATACCATCCGGCTGTCTTGGGAGGCGGATACCTGGGAGACCGCGCCTCTTCACAGGCGAAAAACTGGAGCTAGTGCGCGGAAATGTTTAGCAAGACAACCATAGAACCACCGCCGTGGCCATGTCGAGTCGGGAAGATTCGGGGTTCGAAAAACCCCCGGCTCCTCCGGTCCGCGTGGCTAACGGAGATGAATATCCTACGAATATTCCCGTTTACATGCAGCCAATTAGCATAAAAGGCCCCCAAGTGACGCCACTCGACGCTCTACAACTTAGTCTGTCGCGTTAAAACGTGGGAAAGTGGAATGACAGGAGGCAGAAGTCTTGTTCGTCCGCACCAACACAGCCGCCCCTCTTTCACTCCTTCATAACTTTCTTCTATTTACGCATATTAAAAAAAAAAAAAAAAAAAAACGTTGATATCCAAGTCATTCAAAATGCTTAAAAAGTAGGCGTGTTCCTCCTTCCCGAACTAGAACTGTGGGCTTTTCTATTGGCCACGCGTCCTGACTCCAGCGTTGCACGCTGTTGGCTACTTGGTCCGTGTCCAACGCACAGAGCTGGTCGTTAACAGGAAAGAGGCGTAAACAAAAAAAAAAAAAAACATATTGAGACGCATATTCCAAACGAGCTGTATTCATGTCCAAAGAATGCTCCCAAAACCCGAATAACATCGTCACGTACCACAACGTCTCGATCGGAAAACAAACGCTCCGTTTGGAATAAGGCCTAATTCGGAATATCCAAAACGGAGTGCGCCGCTCACGCGAGTCAAATCAAAGTTCGGAAGGAATGTCACATTCGGAACAAAAGTCAAATACGAGCGCGCCAACGTAAACGCGGTCGCCGTAGGAACGCGTGCGTCAACAAGTAGGTCGGAAACCCTAGAAAATACGTTTCCCCGATCTTCGGTTTGTCCATTTCTCCGCACTCAAAAACACACAACGCCGTTGTCGTCACCGCCACCCCCCCCCCGCTACCCCTACCCCCCCCCCCTCCTCCTAGCAGTCTGATCGGGAACCATTTAAAATCTGGTGAATACAATGAAGCACCTGGACACGGACAACCTGCAGTACTCCGGTTGCCAAGAGTCGGAGTTAAGAGCCAATAATGTAAATACACTCTTACGGTCGTCTTAGGGAACCACACACACACACACACACACACACACACACACACACACACCTTGACAGATTGATTTAAGGAGACATTGATTACTTTGCTACTACGGAGTTGAACTGGAGCAATCAGGGAACTGGGCTTGGGAAGCCTGAGGTTTGGCACTATGGCAAGATTTGCGTTGTCATGCTCGCTCGCCCCCCCAACCCTCCACACACACACACACACACACACACACACACACACACACACACACACACACACACACACACACACACACACAGAGAAGCAAATTACCTTAATTTATTATTTTTGGCCCCCTGGCAGCGGTTGCCACTTTCGCACTCTTCAGGCAGAGCTGAGCGGGTGTTAGCTTTAGGGAATTAGCAAAGGCGAGGTTGAGCGGTGATCGCGGTCGGGCCTTTGCTCAGGAACGTTGCCAAGCGAGCAAGACCCCCCACCCCCCTCCCCCACCCCCCTCCTTCCGCTTCCCCTTTTCCCCTGTATCTGAACCCATACCTGCTGAGGTCTGGCCACTGCTGTGCACACAAGGTAACGCAAACCCCTCGGGGCTCTGTTCAAACAGCAGACCAGAGGACTCCAAGGCCCCATAAAAACCTCAGGCAGAGCAAATCAAGCGCCCCATTCAGGGAACACAGGAGGGCTCAGACCAGCGACACAAAAAAAAAAAAAAAGAAAGTCGACAAGTGCAACGGTTGCGGGGGTCACGGCGGACAACTGGAGGCACAGGAACCCAAATATTTGTGTTCAACCCAATTCCAGTGTAAAACTATATCCGTTACAACACCGCAGCAACCAACCAACCCCCCCACCCCCCACCCC
>JACSYO010002146.1:347297-387297 GCA_016806645.1 Ophiodon elongatus
TTGTTATGTAGGTTACAAGACTTTAAGGTGACAGTATATTCTCTCAATTTAATCTGAAAGTGGGCTTTTGTTTTTTTGCCCCCCCCCGCCGACATCCCTCAACCCCCCTCCCCTGGCAAGATCTTACAAAAGAATAATGCATGAAATTGAATAATACCAGTGGAATAAGGCCTGTTTCCAATAATTCTACAAGCAGTGTGCTTATGAAAACCAACTGTGTGGACCTTTTTTAGGTCAAGAATGCAGCCGCCTCTGGAAGAAGAGCGCGATGGTCAACATGTGTTCGGACTCAAAGAAAAAGAAGAAAAAAAGAGAAAGAAAAAGAAAAAGAAAAAGGGGAGGGTGGAAAACAATTCAAAGCCCCGAACCTCAGAAGTTCCTCAGCGCCTCCAGCGTGACAATAATTCACAGATCACAATCGGACGTCATTCTGTTTTATGAATCCTGATCCGCACCACATGTCCCATATTTGTCCTGCGACAATTAACACTTTGTTTCTGTGGAACCACACACGCGCTGCGCCTGAAATGCACAACACGTCATGACTGTGGATGAATGGCTACACGATCGGTGGGACTGTAAAGGCACAATGCCCACGAAGCCTAATGATGACATTAAATGAGATTTGCAGCTTGCTAATGGACCACAAAAGGCATTAAGGCAACAAGTTCTGGTGATCCAATTACTCACAGAGGCTCTCGTTCCTCTTTTATAGCAAGTCTGCCCTCTGCTGGTTGCTTTTCTCCCCCCCCCCCCCCCCCCCCCCACCATCCATCCATTAAAGATTTTTAAAGGGGCAACTCCACTTTCATAGTTTCCTTGAACTTCACATAGCTTGCCTCCCAGATTATTTAAAGGGGGCATGGTGACCCTTTAAAGGAGACATATGCTCATTTTCAGGTTCGTATTTGCATTTAGAGTTTATATTCTAACACGTTAACGTGCTTTAATGTAAAAAAAAAAAACACCTCTTTATTGTCCTCATACGGTCCGTCTGAAGATGGCTGTACTCACCTTCGGTCTGAAACGCTCCGTTGTAGCGCGTCTCGACGGAATTGCGTTGCCAGGCAACAGCTTACGTCCGCGTTCGCTCCCCGTCAGCTGCTGTCATTCACACACACGAACCGGGGGCACATTTATTCATGGTGTTTACGTTTACGCCGCGAAACCGTTTAAACATATACGTGCAGTTGTGTCGTAACAACCGAACACCGATAACCTGGCGACTCGTTTTAAAGTCACAGTGTCTGAACACGGGATTGAGCTTTTCGATACTTTCACAACATTCATAAAGCACGAAGACCTGTTTTATGATTTAAAAAAAAGAATAACAAATATATATTATATATATATATATTATATATTTCTTTTTTTAGATTATATATATATATATATATATATATATATATATATATATATATATATATATAAAACGACTTTAAAGGTCACATATTGTAAAAAGTGATTTTTCTTTTTTTTTCCTTCTTTATACATAAAGATATATATAAAAAGAGATACATTATGATTTCTACAATATGCCCTATATCCTCGCTTCCTTCCTCCCCCCCCCCCACCATATGTGGATTTCATTGGATAGCAGCTGTGGATCCTCTCCTGACGCTCCAGTCTCTCTCTACAGTGTCTAAACTCAGTCCACCCTGAGAATAATCAGCTGTCACTTGTTTAGGCTGAGAGGGTGCTGAGGGTGAGGATGACTTTGAGAGATGATGGCTGGCTCTGGATGTCTGTTTTTTTATTGAATTTATTCTTTCTAGTTGAGCTCGTAAAAGTGAGGTTCATTGGCTAATTTACGAGGTTTTCGTGACTGTGAGGTTAAAAAGCTGCACGCTTCCTCTGTTGTGTTTCTCTTTTTCATCTCTCCTCACTCAGTTTAACTCAAATGGTCTAATTTCTTTTTAACAATTTTGATAATTGATTTAGGTTTGATTCTAAATGACCGACATTAATTATGATAATTTTCTACTTTTCTTTGTCTTATGTGATTGTGTATTGAGGTTTTGAGTCAGAGAGAATAAACAATTTTGAAGACGTCACCTTGGCTATTTCCTAACTTCTTTCTTTTTATTACCAAAAGATTACATTAATTGTTCAAATAATTCTCAAATCAAGTGATAAACAAAAAGAACGGTTAGTTGCAGCCCTGAAGCTATCTTTCTCAATTTATTTGTAACATATTTTACCGTACATTTTAGGAGATGAATAAACCTTATGTGTGACGGTATCAATCAGATAATCTAATTTAAGAGGATTTGGTTTTTCAATTGGATATTAATAGTAGATACAAATGTCACATGTGTTCTGTTCCGTGTTCTGCAAGTGTTCCTGTCCTCACGTGTCCCCCCGAGCTACTTCACTCTTTTACAGATTTCTATACATCATTATCGGATAACTGCGATGATACTTATTGCTCGTGCGAACCCCCCCACACACACACACACACACACACACACTTTCAGCCTGTCATCGAGAATAAAAATCTGTCCTTAATTGACTTGCCTGGATAAATGAATAAATATGGAATAAACACGTGATCACGAGTTACTAATAATACCCAGTGGGAACATTTGAGTGCGTTTGATTCGTCCGTCAGTGCAGCACTGCGCGTACCAAGCGGGCTCCCAGCCTCTGTGAATTGTCCCTTTGTTGGCACGGTGCTGACGTTATGTTTTAATGAAGAAAGGAGATGATGAGGAGGGGGAGCGTTTACATTCATGGCTCCCAGAAGAGCGCATCACTGCTGCATATTATTACGTAAAGCAATTAGGGGGCCCCCGGAGCCCCGGAGCCCCCCTCCACCCCTCCCGATTGTGGGAGATGCTTTCCCCATGATGACACAGAACGGTGATGATTATTGACTCCAGCCGGCTCAGAGTATGTTGCATGTTTGCGATGATGTCACTGCACAAACCCCAGTGGGAAACTCTCATGGAATGAATTATAAGTTGAGAGGACAGAAAAGGGGGGAACCACCAGCACTGAGGGAGGTGGTGGAGATGGTGGAGAGTCCTTTGATGATGATAATAACAATAATAATAAAAAAAAAAGGTTATTTATGGAGTCCCTTCCTAAACCAATGAGCTTTCATGAAGATGTGAAGTTAAAGCAGCTAGAATCGATGTGTGTATAATAACAGTGTAAAGCAATGTGACAATGTGAAGAGGGGTCGCCTTTAAGAGAATTATAATCCAAATCCACCTCTGCGAGTTTCAACTGGTTGTTTAGCTGTCGGTGCCACAACTTCAGGCCACAGCTACACGGCTACCTTTTTTGTTTTAAAACACACAACTCTTGCTACGTTCAAGCCGTTTTTAGTTCGAAAACCCGGAGGTTGCTTTGTAGCCTCGGGCGGAAACCGAGGCCTTCGGAAACGATGACGCAGACGACGTATCCTTCCCCTGATTCGCCCCCCCCCCGTCACGTGATCCGTTCTTGGAGGAAAAGAAAGCCTCGGCCTCGACTGCCGGTGGTTCATTTCAACACGGATGACGAATCACAACTGTTGCTGACCTTGTTGTTTATGCTAGTAGCATAGTCATGATTTATACTGCTGCTACTTATTTGAGCGCTCGGCGACAATTCCCGTGTCCAGCGGCGCGTTATCAGCCCCGGTCATGTGATATGCGTTTCCAGGTTTGGGGTAGTGTGGATGGAGACTATTTCTGACGGCGCTAAAAGCTCATCTGGAAGGAGATTGTTCTTTGTCATAAAACAGCGTTTTTTTTAAATGAAAACGTAGGATGTAGCCTTCGGATACACTTTTAGTTCATTCTCACTGCTCTCATTGTGTCTCTAAAGAGCTCGCTGCACACTGCCTGCCCTGGAGCACCAGATATTCCCCTCAGGAGTAGGTGGGTACCAAACACAGAGCTTAAAGAATGAATATTGTACTTACATTCCACAGGTAGCCAGAAGCATAACTTCCTTCACCAAGTCTCGTGACTATCGGGCCAGTAGTTCTTCCGCAATCCTGCTGACAAACAAACAAGCCACCAAACCAAAACCAAAAACACAACATATAACCTCCATTTGTAAATAAGCGACAACTTGCAGAACAAGTTCTCCATATCAATGTGGTACCAATACGTCAATGTTTTGTTTACAACTTATTTCTGCTGCCCCCAAAGTGGCCAAAAGAACTAGTTCATGCAGGTTTAATGTGACACGGTGTTACTTTTAGAAATGAAAAGTGGAACTCATAATCAATAAAATGCACCCAAGGTATTTGCTACTACAGCTTCACTTGTTCCGGTATGACCAGCAGCATGTGGTGGCTAACGCTAGCATATAAAGCAAATGATGTAGCTTTTGAAAGAAGAAATTGAATTGTAAGCAATAAAACACACCCTCGCTAGTTTCAATACATACACAAGTTTGGCTGCTGAAGCCATTCTCCATCTTTTACCGGTGTCTTGGGAAAGCCAATGTAAGAAAACGTATATACAGCCGACAGCACAGTACAGTTCACTGATACAGTAACTCTCCTTGCTACTGTTACTTTGCATGAAACATTATCCCATTACAGCCATTTGTGACCACAGTGGTCGCAACGCGGTACAAGTTGAATGTGTTTGCTTTGAATGAGAACAATATATAGAAACCAGAGGCTAAAGATTAAAGAGGAGACATACAAAATAACCTCAGGGATAAAAACAAATGGGTGAAAATGAACTTTATACTTGAGCTGTCACGTGTACGTGAACCAAGTGAAGAAGCAGAACCAGGCTACACCAAACAGTTTGATGAAGACCACGAGATGCAGTTGAAAGCTCTGGAAAAAGCTTTTAAGTGGACATTGAATGATTTAAAAAAAAAAATATATATATTTAAAGTTTTTGTATTCATTTTTGATCATATTTTTTACACACCAAAACTATAAAATCCCACCTTCATGGAGCAGGAACCATGGCAAAAAAATGTTGCTGACGTATCTTTAAAAGGTAAATAAGCGGTATTTTATAGAAGTAATTTTATCTGACCAAGGTTTTGGTCAAAAAAATTATAATTACAGTATCAACTTTACGCTGGACAAACGACAGCATCAATCACCCTGCGTTTTAAAAAAAAGTGTTCTCCAATTTTCAAACAGCTCATAACTAAAAGTTACAGGCTTTGAAGTCCTAACTATTCAGGGGCTGGGCCCTTTCCTGGTCGGACCCCCTCGGATCTGGCTTGAGGGTGAAAGTCGACTTTGAAGTGCAGACTAGACCAGGGGGAGGTATTTCAATGGGCCTCTGGTTTGGTGGAGGGGCTAAAGTTGCAGCCTGTAAAGGGGGGCAGGGGGGAAATGACAGAGGGGGTAAAGGAGCGAGGGAGCGAGAGAGAGAGAGAGAGAGAGAGGAGTCTTTTGAAATGAGGCACCTGTACGTTTGAGGCTTGCAAGAACAGGTATGTTCCCAGGGGTTAGGGGCTTTGGAGAATTCAAAGTCTTCTCAGTCGGCCCCAACGCTCATAATCTGTTCTGAGAAGTGAGGAGGATAGGAGGGGATGTATGATGTTGATACACTCACACAGGCGTGAACATGTTCTCAAAGGACTGGATGGATGGACGGATGGAATCTGCACTCGCACTCACATGCACATGCACACACACACAGACACAGACACACACACACACACACACACACACACGGTAACGAGACAAAAAAAAAAAAAGAAAAGTGAAAGAGTGATTCAGACAAACGAGGTGGCTAACTTTCCTTCCAGCGGTCGAAACGAATCTCCCCCAGGAGCTGAACGCTTCTATTCCTACTGAGCTATGAGCAACGCAGAAACAATATTTACGTCATCTTTATTCTGGGAAAAAAAAAATCAAATCAAAAAAAGGAAACACATTGTATTGAAAGAGAAAGAGAGAAGAAAACAAAAAAAAGTTAGTGGCTGACGTCCTCATCGCTGATCAAAGAGCGAGTGTGGGGTTTGCCTTGTGGCGACGTGACGGGAAAGTGGATGAGGAAACAGGAGATAGATGACGGTCCCTCAGGACTGTGTGTGTGTGTGTGTGTGTGTGTGTGTGTGTGTGTCTGTGTGTGTCTCTGTGTGCGTGTGTGTGACATGGACAACAGCGAGTCTGTTTTGGTAACTTTTTTTTCCATTTAACAATTGCAGATCTGTTTCCAAACATCCATTTGTATCACGAGCAAATACTCATGGACTTTGTTTAAAATATGGACGTATAGTCTCCGTGACGTCACCCATAGGTTTCTGAAGAGCCCTTGTGAAGCTCAAAGTGGGTGGCGCCTCATTTTAAGCCTCAATATAATTAAAACAGGTGAGTTATTTGTAATTTGTGGTTTTGGGCTATACAAAATGAATTGAATTGAATTGAAAATTGAATTATATCCAAGAATTCACCCCCTTACAGTTATCATGAACAGGGATATTAGTTATAGAGACCAATAAACATGTTTACTTCTGCTGTACAGTTGGGCATTTTAACATTGGGTTCTATGGAGAATGACCAGGCGGCAACATCTGGTTCTGCAAAACTATTCTTGACACTTAATATAATTATTACCCAACACCACACTAATGCTACTTTTTAGCGTCTTAAAGCTCCTTGTTTCAGTTTTTCATCCCAAAAACTCTAGCTATTATACATTTTTAAGGTAATAATATGTTGTGTTTACAGCATGTTGTGCTGCCCCCAAGTGGCCAAAAAAAGAACAAATAAGTACTGTGTCATATATTCCTCATTTCATAACTAAAATATACTTTCTACTCAGTTCTATTAAATCACTTTAAAATGAGAACTAAATGAAGTTGCTGAACCCGTTTTTTGTAGTGCCCCTTATATCGGAACAAAAATATGTTGTTCTTGTTTTGTAAGTAAATAAATGCAGAATAATAAATCCCCTTAATAATTAAGAACAAGGGAGGAGAACTGACCAACAATTAGCTGTTTGTCAACATATATGTAAGAATTTGAAATGCTTGGATTTACGGAGGAAACCCCATCAGGTTTTATTGGTTGCTGCCAAAAATAAGCAGACGTTCTCTCACTAATGTCCTTTCCTTTCTAACGCTTTCACTCTTCACTCGTCTCCTTTCGTCTCCTAGTTCCTTGCCTCCATCCCTCCTCACCAACTCCCCGGCGTCCCAGTCGATTGCTCCCTTATTGTGCCACCCAATGTTTGGGTGTTAGCAGAGATGTAAGTGGGTGGGGGTTGGGAGGGGGGAGATGAGGGGGATGAAGGGGGGTGGGGGGTGAGGGGGATGAGGGGGTGAGGGGGATGAGGGGGGGGGGGGGCTGGAGAACTGGTCGTAGGAGAGAAACGTGGTTCACCACCACCGAAAACGGATCATCTTCCCTCCTGGGTCTCTTTGATGTCTGTGAGACTTATTTTGTTTTCTGCTGATTTTGTGGTAATGGCTGCACACACACACACACACACACACACACACACACACACACACACACACACACACACACATTCATAGACTCTCTCTCTCTCACACACACACACACACACACACACACACACACACACACACACACACACATTCATAGACTCTCTCTCACACACACACACACACACACACACACACACACACACACACACACACACACACTTGAACTGTTGAAGGAGACATCAAAGGGACTTCAGTTCAGTTCTTAGCCGGTGGACACAAATTCAATTTCCCCTTGAGAATCAGATCTTTGTGTGGAGCTCACTGAATTACTGCTTTACTGTATTCAAATAATTAGCTCACCAGATTTTCAACTCGCAAACTCTGGAGCACTGCGAGACTTTGTTTTTATTCCGACAGTTTTATATCTTGAAGAGTTCATCTGTGATCTTGGAAACAGCCGTTGACAAGATAATCTCCCCTCACTTGTCTATTCAGAGGCCGTCCCGGTGCTTTTGATCGTACTACGTGATCTTCTTCGACAGATGGAGGCGCAAGTTCTCCTTGTGGGGAGATTATTTTGTCAAACGGCTTTGTGCTGCAAAGAAATAATAATTGCCTATCGATTTCTTACCTATTACAAAGAAAAAGCTGCACCAATTAGGATGAAGGTTTTGGCCAGTGCTTAAGATCATTTATAGGGCCTGAATATTGATTTATTAACTTAATTTTTTTTTTTTAACTATAAGCGATGGGGCACCACATGAACACCCAATGTTTCAGATGCGCCCTCAGCTTTGAGCCATCGAGACGTTTGGTGGAATTACAGCGTCAGATGTGTTTGTCAAGCAAACGTTAGAGCTCTAGTGTCAGCGTTGTGCCTCAGAGGGTCATGTAGCTATCACTATTTCAAATATGCATGAAGAAGGATGCATAGAGGGTTACAGGCCCAGCTCAGGGTACATATCTGAGGGGCCTCACCTTTCTTCTGGCCTTACACTTCAGTTTAACAGCACAAGGAAACATGTGTTGTATTAGCTTTAGCTTGCTGTGCCGTAACTGTAATTACACATTGGGATCGACTTGTTGTATGTGTGGAGAAAAGGTGTTCTTCAGTTCACAACAGGGAGGCAGAATTGAGCAGTTGGTCATGCGAGGCTTGATGTCATGAAGTCGATCGTCGATCAGACAACAGGAGGAGAATCTGGGGCGTTGATATGGACCGTGCAGGGCGGGCGGTTACACGGGGGCCCGGAGAGGGAGAGAGAGAGAGGGTCCTCCAACAAAAAGTGTTGGGAAAAGACCAGGCTTTAATGGTGACTCAGATTGTCCACTTAGAAATACACCTGTGCTCACAAAGAAACTTAAATTACTTTTAAATTGGTGCCATTTGCGAAAAAAGGGAAATCCATCTCCATCATGGTCTTCTTTTCTTTTTCGGGGGATAAAATAGTCATTTGTGATAATAAAACCACATGCTTATTCTACATACACTATAAAAACTAATTAACTATATAAAAAAATTGTAAATTAAATGAATTATTTCTCATTTGTTTTTGGTATTTTTGTCATACACAGATATGCAATGACGATTGCTGAGTAATGTGCATGTTGCGTGTGGCTTCATATAACTAGCATGCATTTAGGGCCAGGCAGAGCAGAGACACAGGAGGGGTCCTCGCAATGCTTCAAAATGTGTTTTTAAAAAATGCATGCAATTTTCCACTTTTTGTGAAAGATCTGTTTATTTGTAAATATAAATAATCAAGATTTTAATGTGTATTATGTCATTTTCCTATACATAACAAAAAAGAAAAGAAAAACAGCTACACTTTGTTTTTGTTTTGTTGTGTGTGTGTGTAACATGCAGTTTCCAACACCAGAGGGCAGCATAGGACACGTGACTTCTGCGTGGGCGGCACATGCCAGACTTTAAACAGTCAATGAGTCAGAGCGGAAGAAGTCAAAGCCTAATATCAAGTCTTATGAACACTCTTATGAACACATATCTGAGTCCGACACTCACAAGAGGAAGAGGAAGTAAGACGTCGCGAGGACAGATGCAGGTTGTGATGAATGGAAGATGAACGTGGGTTTCATCATATCGAGGGTCGGACGTCTTCCCCTCTTGCCTCCGTGTTGCATCATATCAGAGTTGCGTCACAGTGCAGCCGCTCGTTTCTGTCCAAGTTAAAACCAAATCATGCAGCTTATTGTTAAATTACCACGTGATGATTTCCTGGACTCTTTTTCTTTTTTTTTTTTTATTATTCTCTATTTTTCACTGTCTCCTCACTATTCCTCTTCGGTGCCACTGAGACAAGTTAATGTACGGGCAGTGTGTCCTGTGTGTGTGTGTGTGTGTGTGTGTGTGTGTGTGTGTGTGTGTGTGTGTGTGTGTGGAATAGACTCACACTATAGAGGGACTTTCGCGATGGTTCGCTGTCCTGGCTCCCAATTGGTGGAATGAGCTCCCCAATGAAATAAAAAGTAGTATATATATATATATATATATATATATATATATATATATATATATATATATCGTACTACTTTAGTAGCACTTGGTAGTTTAGCTTTCTTGATTCTTGTTGTTCTGGGTTTGAACTCTCATGGTTGAATCACTTATTGTAAGTAGCTTTGGATAAAAGCGTCTGCTAAATGAAATGTAATGTAAAATGTTAAATAAACACACTTTACCTCCCATGTGTTGAGACCCTGCAGTCAAACATGAGCACAGCAGCATCACCAGGTCGCAGTCTGGCCTTCCTGTGTCTGAACAGTACTGTGTCGTCGCTGGCAAACAGTGTTAGTGTTGTTGTTGTTGTTGTTGTTGTTGTTGTTGTTGTTGTTGTTGTTGTTGTTGGACTGCCAGTACAGTGAGAGCAGAGTCAATGTGGCTGCATGGAACAAAGAAGAGCGCTGTGTCAGCTCTCTGTGCTGACACAGTGTGGCTCAGCGGGCAGAGACCCTGAGACCATTAGAGGGGCGGGCAGAGACCCTGAGACCATTAGAGGGGCGGGCAGAGACCCTGAGACCATTAGAGGGGCGGGCAGAGACCCTGAGACCATTAGAGGGGCGGGCAAAGACCCTGAGACCATTAGAGAGGCGGGCAGAGACCCTGAGACCATTAGAGAGGCGGACAGAGACCCTGAGACCATTAGAGGGCGGGCAAGACCCTGAGACCATTAGAGGGCGGGCAGAGACCCTGAGACCATTAGAGGCGGGCAAGACCCTGAGACCATTAGAGAGGCGGGCAGAGACCCTGAGACCATTAGAGGGCGGGCAGAGACCCTGAGACCATTAGAGAGGCGGGCAGAGACCCTGAGACCATTAGAGAGGCGGGCAGAGACCCTGAGACCATTAGAGAGGCGGGCAGAGACCCTGAGACCATTAGAGAGGCGGGCAGAGACCCTGAGACCATTAGAGGGCGGGCACAGACCCTGAGACCATTAGAGAGGCGGGCAGAGACCCTGAGACCATTAGAGAGGCGGGCAGAGACCCTGAGACCATTAGAGAGGCGGACAGAGACCCTGACACCATTAGAGGGCGGGCACAGACCCTGAGACCATTAGAGAGGCGGCAGAGACCTGAAAGGGCGGGCGAGACCAGACCTGGGCGGGCAGAGACCCTGAGACCATTAGAGGCGGGCAGAGACCCTGAGACCATTAGAGGCGGGCAGAGAAGGCGGGCAGAGACCCTGAGACCATTAGGCGGGCACAGACCCTGAGACCATTAGAGAGGCGGGCAGAGACCCTGAGACCATTAGAGAGGCGGGCAGAGACCCTGAGACCATTAGAGGGGCGGGCAGAGACCCTGAGACCATTAGAGAGGCGGGCAGAGACCCTGAGACCATTAGAGAGGCGGGCAGAGACCCTGAGACCATTAGAGAGGCGGGCAGAGACCCTGAGACCATTAGAGGGGCGGGCAGAGACCCTGAGACCATTAGAGAGGCGGGCAGAGACCCTGAGACCATTAGAGAGGCGGGCAGAGACCCTGAGACCATTAGAGAGGCGGGCAGAGACCCTGAGACCATTAGAGAGGCGGGCAGAGACCCTGAGACCATTAGAGAGGCGGGCAGAGACCCTGAGACCATTAGAGAGGCGGACAGAGACCCTGACACCATTAGAGGGCGGGCACAGACCCTGAGACCATTAGAGAGGCGGGCAGAGACCCTGAGACCATTAGAGAGGCGGGCAGAGACCCTGAGACCATTAGAGAGGCGGACAGAGACCCTGACACCATTAGAGGGCGGGCACAGACCCTGAGACCATTAGAGAGGCGGGCAGAGACCCTGAGACCATTAGAGAGGCGGACAGAGACCCTGACACCATTAGAGGGCGGGCACAGACCCTGAGACCATTAGAGAGGCGGACAGAGACCCTGATACCATTAGAGGGCGGGCAGAGACCCTGAGACCATTAGAGAGGCGGGCAGAGACCCTGAGACCATTAGAGAGGCGGACAGAGACCCTGACACCATTAGAGGGCGGGCACAGACCCTGAGACCATTAGAGGGCGGACAGCAGGCTGTCCCTCTGACTGCATCCAGGTCAAAGTATTCTCAGAGATGCATTTGGCTCCATTGTTTCCTTTTTCCCAGAAACTGTGGATTCATTATAAAATGTGTGGCGCATCAAAGCGGGGCTTCTCTGATCCAAGGAGCGTGGGACGGGTCACGTGGTTCTGCTTAACTGCCGGTGTCCCTCTGGTCCGCTTCGCTGCCTTATCTGCAGGGTGGACGTGGTGTACGTGCGTTCACGCACTCGGGACCGGACCCCCTACTATATATATTGTATAAACTTGTGTTTTATATTAAACCGGGCCCAGTGCCATGTATAAACATACCTTGTTATTGTGCATTCAATACTACGCTATTCCAATAATACACAGGTTCATATATTCATGTTTTTATTTTAAACAAGGTCCAGTGAGTAGGGTGGCCGTGCCGCTGCCTGTTATAAACACACCTCGTCAGCTGATACCAATGACAATATCAACATTGTCTGTCAATTACATCATGCATACAAGCTATTCAAATTGATGTTTTTATTCTATTTTATTATATATATTTTTTCCTTTACTGAAAGATAACATCATCTGCCTCCATTTATCCATTCGCTACAATATGTTGGATTTATGTTCATGTGTATTTAAAGACATTTAAATTTGTGGGAAAAAAAGTGGATAGGGGGGGGATATTTAAAAAATATGAAAGAAATATGGAAAATTGTCTAACCAACAAAAAATGTCACGACCCCCCTGCAGTACCTCCGTGGACCCCCTGTTGAAGACCTCTGGACTAGAGAGAAAAAAATGCATGTTTCACAATTTTTTATGCTAATTAAGGAAAATAATCAGGTAGAGAGAGAAAACAACAACAACCTGAGAGTGACAGAGCAAAGGGTTCTGTAGAGGTGGAAGGCGTGGGAGGGCTCAAGGCCGAACAAGCACCCCACAGTGGATCATGGGGGGGGGGGGCGGGGTCAATGTGTTTGCCTATGCCTCATCCCCATGGCACATCCCCCCCCCTCCCACTGCAGCTGGATGCTGTCCCAGGGTGTGATCCCGGTCCCCTCTATTGTCCAGCCCGCCTTTGCCCCATAACACCAGCGGTTACACCAGAGCACACAGGCGTTAACTGTTTACGCGTCAGGCCTTCGCTGTAGAAACCAGAGCTTTCCTCGGGGAAAAACAAACCAACTAAAAACAAACAAAGAAGCATTTATGTTCTTAATTGAAATGTGAGTGCTGCAGCCGGTACATGCTGTGGTCAAATAATAATGTTTTGATCGAGGTTATATGGTTTCGAAAAAAATTCGCTGGAGTGAAGTGTTGGATATACAGTTACTGATCTTCAGACAGTTTTCAAGCCACAAAATACAGATTGTTGTCCAAACAGAATTCTGATAATGACACTCAAGAGTTGTTTAGTGAACTACGTCACCACCGAATGACTGAAATACATAAACATAAAAGCAGTTTATAATACTTAAAAATGTGCATGTTTTATATATAACTGCTTTTGTTTCGTCTTTGTTACCCCCTTCATTTTTATTTTCAATAGAGAATTCATAATTCTAAGGATTGACGGTAGAAATCAGTGTAAAACATGTGGGACAAACAAAAAAAAAAGACGTCAGACGTAACGCAGCGTGCTGAGACAGAAGAATAGCCGGCACACGAGTTTGAATACCACAGGGTGCAGTTTTTTTAATCTGGAAGGCCTGGTTATACGTTACATCACAGCTATGTCCCCATCTGGAAGAAATAAGTATGATTTACACGCCCTGAGATGTTTTTTTATACGCTTTTGGGATTGACCCAATTTGAATTGTGGTTTCGAGGATCCACCCGCTTTAATCACAGGCTCCAAGTTTGAGCTGAAGGGAGGATCCCCACCTCTACGTATGTGTGTGTGTGTGTGTGTCTTACCAGAGACGGTTGGTCTTACTGGTCGAGTCTAGAAACCGAGGGCGGGCTACACTTTGCTTTAGCTGTGCACACAATCCCTCCGAGAGCCTCCAAAGAAGATTATCTGAATCCAGGATGTGTAACCAATGATTTAATGCAGACACTGCAAATAACATTCGTCTGCTTGTCTCGTGTTACACAATATAATTACTCTTATAACGCAGCAGATATTCTCCATACTCGTTCCATTTCATGCTCACGTACCAAATTTCCATTTTCTATATAAACCCCTAAAAAAGTCAGTCGCATTCTAAAACCCAATTATTATTATTCTACATAAACTACAAAAACGATTTGAAAAAAAACCAAACAATTCTATTCAATAGAACATTGAAGTTACAGCCAGTTAGCTTAGCTTAAGCATAAATACTGTAAACAGGGGGAAACAGCTAGCAATTTGCCATTTCACGGCTGGTTAACCGGGACTATTTCTTGGCTTTGAGCTGGATTAAACAAACAACGTGTTACTGATCTTTAGGTTCTGGTTCTGGTCAGCGAATTTTGCGATCAATGAACAGAGCCAGGCTAGCTGTTTCCCCCCCGTTTTCAGTCTTTGTGCTAAGCTACGCCAACCGTCTGCCAGCCGTGGCTCCTTCAAGGGGCAAAAGAAACCCCAAAATGTAGTGGTTCTACTGGGTTTCTGTGCATGTAGTCATTTGGTGAAGAGGTTTCTGATTCGTGACAGTTGTTTTTCATGAATGAATAAAAGGTTTCAAGATGCTCAAGGGCACTCCTCAAGGCGAAACCTTTTCGCTGCGAGTGCAGTTTAAGGTTTAGTTCAAGTATTCTCCAAATGCACTCCACATTCCTTTAAACCAGTCAGGCAGCACGGACCTTTAAAGTTTAAGAGCGCCTTGAATCTCCTTGTCTCACGCTGTATTCAATGAGTGGTAATTGTTTGTGCTAACGTTGTGGTGTTACACCCATTTAAGCACATCATGTATTAAGAGGATTTTCATTAAGTACTTACAGAGTCTTAGTGGTTACAACGCTCTCTTCTGTAAGTTAATACAGTGAGTCCATTGGCAGTGGAGGGATGGAACTAAATACATTAAGTACCGTACTTACATACAATTTTCAGGTATTTGTACTTTACTTGTTTTATTTTAGGCTATGCTTACATATATACGTTTCAGAAGCAAATATCGAACTTTTTAGACATTTGACAGCTTTGACTTTTCATATTTTTCCGATGACGCTGTGTTACAGATTTAACTATCAAAGTATATACAGCATGTAAAATGAGCTTCACCTCAACCAGCTATAACATTAAAGTTACTGCAAGGAACTTTCATTTTGTGTTGACTTTGGCGCCCCCTGTGGACACATGTGGTAGTGTCTCCTCGCACTAGAGTCCCTTTTGGAAAACCTCTCATTTTACTGCAGCAGAGGTCTGACAGTTAAATTAATACGGTTTCATAACGTCTTAAAAGTCCCCCACAATAATTTTAAAGCACTGTTTACATGTTAATACTTCAATGATAATGGTCCTGTAATATAATGCAGACATAAACGTCTCATTCTAAGGTAACAAAAACACAATTCGTATTTTCATGTGATTATACACTAAAGAAAACATAATTCATAATATTATATTCTATAATTCTGCCAAAAGATCTCCCTAAATGCGACACACTATTCCTTCTAGGTACAATTTTGACTTGTAATAGACTATTCGCATGGTGAGATGTCACTGCTCTTATTTAAGTAAAAGATTTGAATACGTCTCCCACAACAATGTGGACTCGATAAATGATTTGCATTTTAAAACGTGCAGCATTTGCAGGACAAAGGAATTCATTTTATTTATGGTTTAGTGACAGATAGGCTTTGTGCAGAATGTAGTACTTAAGTCTGACATACATTGAAGGAACAATACCTCTGGCTATTTTGCAGAAAGATTTCAGATACTCTTCGGTTGTCACACGTCTCCCACTCAGGCCTTTACATAACTCGAGAGCTGCACACATTTGGGAGGTCACTTCACTGACGGTGAATGTGACACCCGTCTCACGCTCGATGGGGGAGCCCCAACCGACTTTACAGGTCAAAAATAACTAACTGCGTTTCATCCTGTGGCCAGAGGGAAGTGTATAATATCAACCACCTACGGCCGTTTCGCTCGCTCGAGTGACATAAAGAAACTTGAAAAAATAGGAAGTGTTCACTGGGAAGTTTAAAAAGTATTATTTGCTTTTAGGGATGTGACAAGTTAGTGTGGAAACTTTCACTCATGTGGCCCCGGGAGTTTTACCTATTTGGAATATTGCTGCAAATAAAATTATTCAAACCCTGTGTCTTTCTTTAATGCTACAGGACACTGTGACACACACACACACACACACACACACATAGATGTTGATTCTGTCGTGGTGGTAAAGCTCAGCAAACAGGCCAGTGTTTGCTCCTGCTCCTGTCGTTAATCCTGCGGAGGTGAGAGACGACAGGGCCAAAGGGCCTTCGAGCCGTAAAGTGCAACGGGTGGCCAAATAAAATGGGAATTCCTGTTTGAGTACTAATAGGAGTTCCAGAAAGAGAGAGTACTTGTGAACCTTGCTTAATGTGTGTTTTTTGATCGTTTCTGACTGAGGCTTGAAGGGGGAGGGGGGAGGGGGAGAGTCGACGTCTCTATCTGAAACGATAGATAGCTGCTCGTATAGGCAAAATGCTGAAAGACACCTGAGGAGTTTTATTACGGTAGTCACGCTCACAGTAGTAGTAGTAGTAGTAGTAGTAGTAGTAGTAGTGCAAAGTCTTGTTATCAAGGTTGTAAACTATGCTCTGTCGCACATCAATACATATCATTCAACCCACGGCTTTACGTTCGATACTTGAAGTAAACGGATCAATTCAACCCCTTGTTGCGTTAAAAGTTGAGCAACACCGTGGTTGTTGCTGCTACCGCAGCCACGTGTTTTGTTGTGCTGTAAGCTAAAGTTTTGTTTTGTTGTGTTAAGTTTCACTCTTTATGGGTCAAGCTAACCACAGTTTCACGACACACACTTTTGAGACCTACTTTATATGAAGTTCAATATGGTAAAAATCTGAACTGAAATGTAACAGAGATGTCTTTATTTTTTTTATTTTTCTATTTGTTTACACTGTAACAAATCTAATTTTTTTTTTTTATTATATGTGCATAAATGAATGATCCACAGGGTAAAAAAAAGAGTGCAAACTCTGAACAATAATAATCTCATGGTCACATGATTCCTGTTTTCATTTAAAGTTTAGTTGATTTTTTAAATCCTGCAATATTCTGATAACAACATAATAATGCCATTGAGATATTTTGTGGAAAAATATGAAACCTCCTTCAGTCGAGGAAAATAAAAAAATTAAAGGAATCATTTAACAGACGAGAAACTGAGACAGTCCTGTACAGGAAATATGTGATGAGCCCTTCGGGGAAAGCCATCAGAGTGGTAAAGCTTGTTTTGTGTTTTTTATTAAACGCCTTCAAAGGAAAGAATGAGGAAATGATAAGGTGCAAGACAAAGGGCAGGTAGCATGAGATGTCTCAATGAGGCCCCACTATCAGCACTGGAACTATGAAAAACAAAAACAATGTGGGAACTGTTAAACTATGGTGGCATTTATGTTCTTAGCTTCAGCTGATATAACAATATAAAACAATGTGATTTGTTTTTAATCTTAAAACAAACATAAAGGGCTGTTTGTCATTACAGGACAGATGTTGTAAATATAATTAGTGGATGAACTAAAAATGACATGGTGGTTCCAGGAAACTCCAAATCAATGACACAGCTCCACGATCAATAAAGTGAAAGTACTACAGGTTTAGAGCGTAGTGAGCGAGTGTGTGTGGGTAAAAGATGATGCAACTCCTGGAAACAAGGACAAGTATACACTTAAAGTCCCAGTTTACTCTGTCAAACAGTCAAGTCTGGCTCACGGGTCCCATGTCGATATAATATATAATATATACTATATAATATATCATATTAACCCTCCCCCTCCCACACACACACACACACACACACACACACACACACACACACACACACACACACACACACACACACAGGACACCTTCCTCCAGTGACTATACATACTTACACCTTACTGTTTATACCATATATACACACTGTGTATATCTTGCATTTGATATCCACTGTTCATACTGTTTATACTGTTTACATTGTTATTCTGTTATTTATCTAGCACACTGCACTGCACTTCTACTGCTTCTTTTAGCACTTCTGGTTAATTGCTAAACTGCTTATTGTTGTCCTAGTACTTGTACTGATGTAATCTGATCTGATATAATATATAACATATAACATATGATATATGATATATGATATATTGAAAACAGAAGTTGACACCGAGTCTTGATGGGAAACTACACTCACAAGGAACTTCGGGGTCATTTTCAGTGAAAACTGGAATGCAAATCTCCTCTTGCCCGGCGGCCAATCACAGGGCGTAAACAAGCCGCGTCACAGACGCCGGGAGCCAATCAGCTGTCACCACGACAGTAGAAAAAGAACGCAGGCGCAGCCCTTCTTGTTCAACAGTTGCGAATTGCCGGCGATCGGGTACCAGGGATTCAATAAGGATACCCGGCTGTTTCTGACCGGGACGGACGCACAACAACAACAACAACAACAACAACAACAACAACAGCGACGACGACGACGACATGGTGGTGGTAACAGCAGGGTCCGCGGGGCCCCACAAACTGCTCCTGATATCCGGGAAGCAGAGCGGCCTCTCGGCGAGCTTCAACCGGCCCATCTCCGTCGTCCTGCCGCCGTCCAGCCCGGCGTCGTCGGACTCCGACTCCAACTCGTCCGCGGGGCCGCCCATCCGGAAGAGACAGAGGCTCACGCACCTGAGCCCGGAGGAGAAGGCCCTCCGCAGGTGAGCCGCTCACAAATATCCCTTATTCAGAATTAAATACGGGCTTGGGGGGGGGGGGAGAAACCGGCTATTGTGGGACACGCCCAAATATATTGATCCCACACACACACTCACTCACTCACTCACGCGCACTCTTTGATTCGCCGTTTAAATCGCAGCAAAAAAGAAAAGAGAAGACTTGCGACACTGTTGCGTCTCTTAATATCATAAGTAGGTCATATAAACGCCACGGGGGCAGTTGATTTCTGGCTCGTGAAGCTGCTTATCTGAGTGATTTGACTGTCAGGCAGACCAGGATCTTGCATATCAGGATCCTGGTATCCTGATATGCAGGATCCTGGTATCCTGATATGCAGGATCCTGGTATCCTGGTCTGCCTGCGTGGCAGGAACATGGCCGGTGATTGCGCAGTACTGTGAACGCCAGTCGATGTCAGGGGGGCGGGGGGGCTTAGTCAGCATCACGGAAAGAATGTGTGCTAAATTCCTGTTTTTTTTTTTTTTTTTTCCCCCTCCGCAAGGAAACTCAAGAACAGAGTCGCAGCTCAGACAGCCAGAGACAGGAAAAAGGCCAAAATGGGGGAGCTGGAACAGCAAGTCCTGGAGTTGGAACTGGAGGTAATTATTATATATATATATTTTTTAATGATCTTAAGACTGAGGGGGGGTGGAAGTAGGCATGCAGGGCCTCATTCAACACCCAATCCACCTTCACCCATATGCCATGATGTACAAATACAACATATCCCCACTCTCCACAGATTTCTAATTTAGACTTTTCACGTTACAATAATTGCATTTATCTCCTTTACTAACATCAAATGCACCCCCCACACAGTTTCATTTCTAGTTAATGATTTGTGCCCTTCATGCATCACTTCCCCATGAGCCGTTGAGAGTTTCAGGTATAAACATCTGTTCGTCTTTTGTTTTGTTTCGTCCCGCAGAACCAAAAACTTCACATTGAAAACAGGCTACTTCGGGAAAAATCGAGTGGCCTAGTGACAGAAAATGAGGAACTAAGACAGAGACTTGGGCTGGACACCCTCGACTCAAAAGAGGAGGTACGTTTGTAACGCGGACGTTAGTCGGGGAGGGGTCAGGGGTCGCCTTGTGGTGAATGTCGGCTCTTTTGAGTGGCGCCATCTTAATTCCCGTTCTTTTCTTTCCACAGGTTCAGGGTTTGTTGTCCACGGGGAACGACGCAGGTTTAGGGATCGGGTCTTCTGAGTCCGCAGCACTCAGGCTACGTGTGCCTCCGCAGCAGGTGCAGGCCCAGCAGTCCCCAAATCTGAAGACTTCTCAATGGATACAGATGATCCTGACTCTACAGACCATGAGGTGAGTCTAATAAAAATGGCTCCTTGTTCTGAAAAGACGTCTGTGAGATTTAAAATCCTCTTTCCAAAGCTCTGTAATAACCACCAGAGTCAGGTCATGGGTTACTGGGCTAATCTCCTCTCCTGTTTCCCCCCCACTAGTCTGATTTGCTCATGGGCATTCTGGACATCCTTGACCCAGAGCTCTTCCTCAAGTCTTGTGAACAGGAGTGCCCGGAGCCGCAAGTGCTGCTGGTCGGAGGGGGGGACCCAGTACCTGCCGCCACACCTGCGCCTCTGGGGGCCCCACCAGTTAAGCTGGAGGCCCTTAATGAACTGATCCACTTTGACCACATCTACACGAAGCCCGTGGAGGAGGTGGGCGGCGTCAGCGGGCAGTGTGACGGCTGGGAGAGCGACACGGAGGAGGAGGAGGAAGAAGAGGAGGAGGAGGAGGAGGATAAGAAGAGCGACGAGGCCACCTTCCCCATCATCGTCGTCACCGACGACGTGGTGGTCGAGGAGGAGACCGTCTGCGTCAAAGACGAGCCGGAGGAGGCGGTCATCCCCAGCTGTGACGCTCACAGTGCGGTGGATGACTTTTTCTCCGGGGTCTCCCCCCCGGCCCTCAGCGGCCTGGATAAGGAGGCCTGTCTCGCGGACACCTACAGCGACTCTGGATACGAAGGGTCCCCATCCCCTTTCAGCGACATGTCCTCGCCCCTGTGCTCGGAGAGCACCTGGGACGACATGTTCGCCAATGAACTCTTTCCCCAGCTTATCTGAATCAACCATCCAGCCCAATAAGTTATAATATAAATATATATATATATATACACGTATAAGAGCTCATGTGTAGTGTTCAACAACTACAGATGAAGCACACGATGCTTCACGGTAACATAGGACGCCACCCAGTCCGCTCGTGTATATAGGCTGAAGTTAAGCACATAATCTCCTTTTTTTATTACAGCAGGTCTGTATCATTGGCGATGCTGCATTGACTTGTGGGAGATGGAGGTCATGACGGCTTATTTTGGCACCAATTAATTATTGCAGGGGATTGATAAGATTGATGGCAAATCTTTCACCCGCCATTCGCGGGTGGAATCCAGTATTTCTGTAAATGAATAGGGGGATGGGGAGGGGCCGACCATTTAAATATAACCTTTTTATTTATTTGTATTCTGCTTCGGAGTCGCTGTATGTCCACATGTAAAGACGCTTTTCTTCTAATTTGTTGTTGCTCTCCATGTAGTCTTAATTACTGCATTAAAAAACTTTTTGCATTGCATCTCGTCTCTTGGTTTCAGTCATTGCAGGTGCTTGGACGTTGCTCATGACATCTTTGTCTTTGCTGATATAGAGTGTTTATGCGACGTCACAAAGGATCGTCTCATCATGAATAGGAAAGCAGAATGTTTTTTCTAATCATTTTAAATAATGGATAATGCAGGTATTGTTTATAAACCGTACAGTATAGTGTTTCTATTATGAAATATGCAGTTAATCAATTGGTTGACAGAAATAATTGGCAATTGAGGTTATTTATCAAGATTAATGGCCAAACGCTTGCTGGTTGCAGCTTCTCCAATATGTTGTCCGTTACTGCTTTACTTTGTACCGATGGGCAAAGAACCAGCAAATTTGAAGATGTCACGCTGACTTAAAAACAATACTGAATCAATACATTTCAATTATCAGGACATTTTATAGACTAAAGTAATGATTCACAAGCAAGAGGTCCTGGCCTAAATCTAAAGTTAAATTTTTGTCAATTCAAAGACACAAATCCCTTTGAGATTGACCTCTATAACTCCACTCTAAAGCTTCGGTTATTCTCCCAAACGGATGCGTAGTAGTCCTCTTCAAACTGTCCGCTTGGGCAAATAATTTGGGCCACAAACCCAAACTATGGACCAAGTGATTGATTTCAAAAAGGTAATTTAAGTCACTACTTAAATTAGCTGGAAACTTGTTCTAACCACGAAGACATCTTTCTGCTTACACACAGATTTTATAAAAAGATTATATTGTCTTCACAGTTTAAAATCACATCACCGATGGTAGACGTGGGAGTTATCAGGAGTTTTAAATCATGCAAATGATGGTTAATTAGATTGTTGAATGTTTACTGTGCTCTCAGTATAGCACGAGTACAGTATAAACTCCCTAATATCAGCAATCAACATCCAAAACTCGATCATAGATGGCACAATCTTTTCAGTTATCAGTCCGACTGTGAAATAATCTCCCACGTGCTCAGACACGGTGTTTATATTCCCTATCTCTCTCTCTCTCTTGAGCCAGGGCAACCTTGCTTTTCTGAGAAGCAGGCCTGCTTGTGTTACACAACACTTCTAATGTGACCCGGAGTTTTAGTCCTTGCTTCCCTTCAGAAGTAGGTGAGTGTAAGTGTCGTTGGCATTCTTTGGCCTGGACTGAAGAGAGTAGGCGGGGCGGGAGGGGGGTCACACCTTGTCCCTCGGGCGGTCATTATAATCACAATGAGGTTTGATCCTAGAGACAGTGGCCCCCTTTAAGTTCCTGAGGCTGTGATTGGTAAGACGCCCCGCCCCCCTCCCCCGGGAGTGCCTGTTGTTGACTAGATCTGCTTCTCACATGCAACACTGATGTAATGGATCGCAACTCTGCCCGTCTCTGTTAGCATTTAGCTCCAGTTTCCCCGATTACAAAGCTTTGTATTAACGATGTCATCCATTATGTCTCGCAGCAGCTGCTCTCGCACATGACGACAAATTATCTGGAAGAGGCTGAGGAAGGAGGTGGTGGGGGAAAACCAGAACAATTGGCAACTCGGCTATTTCAATGTAATGTGACCTCCATTTTGTTCGTGTGGTAGGTTCCAAGGAAACCGCAAGAGTCTTTTACGTAGCGTCGCCTCAGCAACCCCGAAAGAGTGTGGTGAGAAATTGACTATTTCCTGTCTCGTACGTAGAAACCACAGCAAAGACTGAACTGACTGACAGCTGTGGAGCCGAAACTGAAAAATATCTGCTGAAGCAGAGTATCTTGGTTTATTTAGGGACGACAGACTCTGTTCTGTTTCTACTCGGTGTGTGTGTGTGTGTGTGTTACTTGTAAAAAAAACTTTTTTTTTACCCATCGGTTGGATAAAATAAGTTTTGGTTAAAAATGAGAAGTTAAGAGGTATCGCCACCCTTTTTTTTTTCTCATATGTTGCTTCTTTGCTCAATGTTGTGTAACTTTTAAACTATTTTAAATAGTTTTTGTATGAGATATTAGAACAGCCCAAATACGTCTGCTCCTTTGTTCCACTCCAGTAAATTCCACTCAAGACGATTCCTGCCAAAAACTGAAAACCGAGATGAAATACTTTGTTACGAGAGATTTTGAAGGTGAAATCCCTCCAAAAATATTTCCTTACAGCTGTTTAGAAACTCAACACAGAAACTGACAGTCAAATTATGGACAGTAAACCCAACACCATTTGTGTTATCTGAAGGTGCTGCGTGGGTGCTGTAACAAACCCCAATGTGAACTTTAACATTCATATTCATTCTACTAATTGGCCAAAGGGCTTTTTAAAACAGTAAATTCCCCCAGCACCGGCTCAAGGTCATCTGTGGAAATCCAAAAAGCATAACTCAGATCTTTGGTTTGTTTGACCGATGAAATCACTCTCGCATGTGATCCAGGTCGTCCCAGGTGAGGTCAGGAGCTCTCTGACCGTGCTCTCGCAGCAGCGGTACGAAGAGGTCTCATAATCACCACGCAGATCTTTTGAACTCCAAATCCAAGTCTTTCAACAGACGGATACGGTTTCTGTTGTCGAGGCAGGAGGGCTGCAATGTGGCTGCAATCTTTTTGTCCCAGAGACCAAACGCACAATCAGCCGTCGAACTGAAACAATGAACCAACGAGTGATGAGGCCTCGGTAAAGCCAGACTGAGCTCCGGCTCATTAAATTGCTCAGGTTGCAAAATCCTGACTCTTTGTGTCCCGTTGTTAGAGTTCCATCAGAATGAACAGGTGTATGATAAGTATTGTATGTGTACACGACGAAGACGAGACGATGGCGAGACGAAGAGGAAGACGAGACAAAGACGAAGAGGAAGACGAGACAAAGACGAAGAGGAAGACGAGAGAAAGACGAAGAGGAAGACGAGACAAAGACGAAGACGAGATGAAGAGGAAGACGAGACAAAGACAAAGACGAAGACGAGACGAAGACGAAGAGGAAGACGAGACAAAGATGAAGAGGAAGACGAGACAAAGATGAAGAGGAAGACGAGACAAAGAAGAAGACGAAGACGAGACGAAGACGAAGACGAGAGAAAGACGAAGAGGAAGACGAGACAAAGACGAAGACGAAGACGAGACGAAGAGGAAGACGAGACAAAGACGAAGAGGAAGATGAGACAAAGATGAAGAGGAAGACGAGACAAAGATGAAGAGGAAGACGAGACAAAGACGAAGACGAAGAGGAAGATGAAGATGAAGACGAGACAAAGACGAGACGAAGACGAAGACGAAGACGGAGACGAGACGAGACGATACCAACGTCACTGAACACCAACTGTGACTATATCAACTTGCAATGTTGTTGATGACGAAAGACGACTAAAATTAAGTTTAAGAGGAGACGAAATATGATAGTGCGCAACCATATTCAGACTGCACCGGTCAGGAGGACTCGGGTTAACTAACTTAAGTCAGAGGCAGAAAGAGAAGAGGTGATGTTTGGTTTTGTTTGGCTAAAATAAGACTCAAATGCCAAGATACTCAGATGTTGACTTAATATGATTAAACAAAACTAACAGAGGCATTTGATACAAGAATAAGAGTAAAAGGTGAAAAGATGTGATAAACAAACAACATGAAAATGCAAAATACTCGCATGCAAATATTACATGTCTAGGGCTTTTATTGTGGAAGGTAAGGAGGAGTGGATATGGTCTGTGAGCTGCCTTTAAAGGAGGTATAAAGGAGGTATAAAGGAGGTATAAAGGAGGTATAAAGGAGGTATAAAGGAGGTATAAAGTCTGTTGTCTCGGTTCGGACTATGACCCCCCCCCCCCTCCCCCCTTCTCCCGTGTTGTTTAATAAATACAGACACAACTCAACCCGTTCCGCACAACGTGATATGTTGATGCCTTTATTCACGGTGCAAAAGCTCACGGGCGATTTTTCGACGCGTATTATTTGTGATCTGTGTGAAAGTATTCATGACAAAAACAACCGTTTGAAACGGTGTGTGGCCTCTAGGCTACATGAATAAAATACTAACACTAATTTGTACAGTAATTTAGCCCCTAAATGTATGATCACTTCAACATGTCATACATTCGGGGATTGAGCCTCGGAGCCCCCCCCCCACCCTTCATCCCCCCCTGATAAAGACGAGCTCCAGTGTGCTCCTCTAAACCAGGATGAAACCAACCTGGTGCCGCGTGTCAAAGATCATTTCTTAAATTAGAACCAGATCTGTCGCGCTAATATGACACTGTCGTCACCTATGCACGGATTTGGATAAACCTCACTGCAGGTGTCGAGTTACTACGCTCAGCAGTATTATGAAGAGGACGGCTGAACCTCAGCTGCCGCTTCAATGCAAATACGGGTTTCACAGTTGGAACTTTCAAGTGTGAAACAGAGAGCAAAAACAGACAGCAAACACTTTACTGCAAAGATTCTGATGAAATAAGCAAGCAAATAAAAAAATAAAAAAAGTAACACCTGATCAAACAGTCAGGTGTAAAGCAAACAAGAGGTCAAGGCGGCCAGGTGGCAGTTTTCTCAGGTTGATGAGGGGTGGGTGTGAGGTGGGTGGGGGTCACAGCCTCGAGGGGCTGAGCGACATCAGTCACCTGACCCAGATGAGGAATGTAACTAAGCGACCCCCCCTTCGGCCTTCTTCATTAAAAGGCCAGAGAGTGGCTGATCACAAGCTGGGGAGGAGAGGGGAGGAGAGGGGAGGGGAGGGGAGGGGGCAAAGCTTTGGTATTTAGGGCACTTTATCAATAATTCAGTTGGGGGGGCGTGGGGGGGGGGACATCGACCCCGTCATTGCCAACAAAAACAACATCTGTCTAATCTCTGCACGCAAACAAGCTGCTGCACTCCGTCGCCTGATGACGTGACGCGAAAACAAGGCTCGTCAATCCTCGTCCATCCTGTCGCTCCGCTTCGAGAAGGCGTGTCTCTGCTCCAATTATTATTCGTTCGCGTCTGGTCGGTTATTCCGGATTTTATTCACAGGTTGAACATTCCAGATGATCGTTTCACGCGCAGTGAAGCGTTACCAAGGCGTCAAGTCGCCAGGTCTCGTATTTTCATCATCACCCCCGTCACGAGCTGCGACAATACCAACGTCACACCTCCACCGTTTATTTGTCCGTCATCACGAGAAACGAGATGCTGCAGACGTATGCGAACAATGACGCACACATGCCAGCCGAACGCTCACATGCGGCCGCAGGCCGCACTCCTGAGCTGCGTCGAGGCGTTTTCCTCTGCGAGAGGGAGGGAGGGAGGGAGAGAGAGAGAGAGAGAGAGAGAGAGAGAGAGAGACAGAGAGAGAAAGAGAAAGAGACAGAGACAGAGAGAGAGAGAGAGAGAGAGAGAGACAGAGACAGACAGAGAGAGAGAGAGACACAGAGAGGGAGAGAGACACAGAGAGAGAGACAGAGAGAGAGAGAGAGAGAGACAGAGAGAGAGACACAGAGAGACAGAGCGAGAGAGACAGAGTCAGAGACCGCTATCCTCAGTTACCGACGGCAACAAAGGCCGGTCAGTGGAGTGTTAGTGCATGTCTGAGCCTCGGCACTGAGCCAAAGCTCACGGAGAGAGAACAGTCGGGCTCCTTATGGGAGTCAGACGTGTCCCTGAGAGTCAAGAACGTGCAGTTCCACGAGTTGTGGAGTAGTTTTTTTTCAAAATTCAAAGACCCCCTCCAGATAGGTTTAAAGACACACAAATGCTAGGAATAAGAAGTGCTTTTGTCACATGTTTCTTGAAATTCCCTCATTGAAACAGAATCTAATAGTTTCCCAACTGACTGTGAAGTCTGTTGTCAGTGTGAGCTGGAGGCTGAAGTTTCCTTCTGCAACCTCATCCTCGTCCAACGGTTCGTATGATATCTGACAAAACGTTGTTCCTCATTTTTGAGAACAACCGGCCTTATTTATAAAGTTTCCCTTTGGACCACAATGAGTCTCAGATTCAAGGTGAACCTCCCTTTTAGTGGGTGGGAGGGGGAGGGGGGTGGACGCTACATATTTGTAAAGCTACCATTACTGCAAGAGTAACTTGAGAGCAATCTTGACTATCACTCCAAATCAAGACTTTTCTGTTTTTATTTCAATTCATTAATGGCCCCATAAAGCACAAAAAAAAAAGTGATAAGTGATAATCTTTTATCTTAAAGAGAGCCATTACCATCTTTTGCTTTTAAAATAAAAAAAAAACAAAAAACGACAGCAACAACAGCATATTCGGAGGAACGCGATGATAGCAGGCTGATAAATAGGCACAAGCTCGTGCAGGCGGCGGGGAGGACGCGCGTCACACGTTACACAAGGCTCCATTGCCATGGTTTCCACTTCCTGTATATGTGGCAGGTCTGCAAGAGGCAGCCCGTCTGCAGGAAGAAAAACATTAATCACTTGGATTCCTCCCACACAGCGTGGCCGATTCTCCCTTTGAAGCTCCCTCAAAAGGCAGCGAACCCACGTAACAAAGACTCAGAGCGGATCAAGGGGATTTAAACCGCGACAACTTCTTTTGATATTATCCGAATGCCTTCTTCTCGCAAACCTTGACACGGCTTTGCATTTCACTCCATCTGCAATTTAATTCGAGCTCCTAACTTTCTATGAAAGTTTCTCTTTCGCAAAAGCTTATGGATGGCCTTTTTACTTCTTGCTCCAACCCAGGAGGCCCCTGAGGTTACAGGCTCTTATACCCCAGCCTCTGTCTGGCAGCAATTACAGAGTAAGCTCAGACATGATCACAAAGCACAGGCGGACGGGCAGGCACACCCATATGCAAGAAAAGTACCGCAAGTCCTGTTTGGAATTTCATCATCCATGTGTTTTCATCAGGACCACCTACGCTATCTGACACAATAAACGTCCCTTTCACAGTTTGTACTGCGAATGTTGCAACAGTGAACGCTCCCGCAGGGCCCAGAGTCATAGATCAGTGGTGTTCCAGTCAGGTGAAAACTTTGTACTGTGCGTCTGCGTTTTTGGGAAAGTCAGTTACGTAGTTATATATGTTTTTTAAACAAACCACGATAGCACTTAGTCACAGCGGGGCTTTGAGCTAAATGCTAAAATCGGTATGCTGAAGCTGATGTGAATGTCATTTTTTCTCAGGTATTTGTTTGCAAAGTATTTGACAAATTGAAAATTTGACCTGATGTTGGACTGAATGAAAAGCCAGAGGAGCACCAGTTATTCATATTTATTGTCTGGGAACCATGACTGCACACATGTACCTAATCCATCCAGTAGATGTTGAGATATTTAGGTCTGGATCAAAGCGGTGTCCTGACAAACCACTAGTGTGGCTAAAAAAAATAATATATATATATATAAATATATATATATATATAAATATATATATATATATATATTTATATATATATATATATAAATATATATATATATATATATATATATATAAATATATATATATATATATATATATTTATATATATATATATATAAATATATATATATATATATATATAATATATATATATATAAATATATATATATATAAATATATATATATAAATATATATATATAAATATATATATATATATATATATATTTATATATATATATAAATATTTATATATATATATATATATATATATATATATATATATATATGTTTGGAAATTTGGTCAGAGAATGTTCTCAGCCAATAGCAAAGCATGTAATGGATCAATCACCAAACTGAAGAGTCACAAGACATTCCACTCAGCAACAGCTAAAATTATCTTCACTGGACAAACCATCTGCCTGAATCATAACACGTAAACGGGTGTGAAGGCAATTATATTCCTGCCACTGAAAGGATGTTAAAATACAGGAAAACTGAGAGTACTTCCCATTCCAAAGAAAGATGGCGTGATCAATATACGAAAGTCACGACATAGCTGCCACACTGTGCAGCCACGGTGAGACGTGGAGCGACAGCAGAGCTGCACACTTTCACTGCTGCAGCCGCACAACAGGTGGGTTCCCTCGGCGGCCTCCGCTGTAAAAGTGTCACATGTGTGTACTTTAAGCCAACGACACACGGCTATTTTGACCAGAGGCGCGGACAGCCTTCAGCCGGGCCTCAGTGACAAGTTACTTTGAACTCGGGGCTTAATGACATACGTCACAGTGACATAAAAATCCAACAAATCTCTCCCTTCCCCCTTTGCCCCCAGAGGGAGAGAGAGAGAGAGAGAGGGAGAGAGAGGGAGAGAGGGAGAGAGAGAGAGAGAGAGAGAGAGAGAGAGAGACAGAGAGAGACAGAGAGAGACAGAGAGAGACAGAGAGAGAGAGAGAGAGAGACGGACGCAATATTTTGGTTGGAAAATTTGAGTGTGCGCTTGACTTTGAGAACGGCATGAGCACCCCTGACCCCTGACCCCTGTGTGTTGTGTGTGCCGTGATAAGAGAGTGTCTACATGTGCAAAGTGCCAGCTGCGGGGGATTTATCAGTAGGACAAAGGGCTCAGCGAGGGAACATGCAGGAAGACACAATAAAGGAACTGATAAAAGCTCGTCATGGGGCCATTACAGCTTTTACATTTGATATTTCAGGAGGCCTGCTATCATTCAGTGTCGCTACGATACAATAATAACGTTCTGTCTTCCAACATTTGCAAGCGAGCAGCCGTAAAGATTAGAAAAAACAAATGATCATGTAGTTGTTTGAACGGGAAATTACACAAAAACTACTGCAAAAGTTGTTCATTTAGGTATTCCACCTCCTCTCATGTCTCAAAGTTGATTTCCCTATAACTCCGCTTTTTTTTTTTTTTTTTGAACGTAATCATTTCGAGGCCCAGCTTTTGGTTGCACAACGTTTCACCACTAAGCAAACACTTCCACACACTCACAGCCAAGTTCACTTTCATAACGACACAAGCGCGCACAGGCTGCTGCTGGTAAACTGGAGAGTAAATATTGAATTTTCCTGGAGGCGGCTCGACCGTTGCGCTTTAGATATGATGTGGCGGAAAGGACACAGGGTTTTTTAAGATCAGGACGCCTACACGACTTAATCCTCATCTGGATCCTGGAGCAGAAAAACAGCTCTCTGTCTTTGTTAATTAGGTATTGTTTGGTACATTAACAAATGCTTTCACCAAAATGATACACGGATGCTTAAAATCCTCTTAGATTTCTAATCTCATGTTGTACCTTCATCTCTTCTCCCACTTAATTAAGTTTAAATTAATAGATAGATGTACCGTACTTTCTGCTGCCCGTGCTTTAATTTAGCAATTCTGTCTGCAAAGAGATACGATCTCTCGGGATTACAGCGCGAAGGAAGTGCGTCAACAGTTTTCAACCAACCAAAACAGGAAGAGGAAGTGTAGCTATTAGTAGCTACCCCCAGTTACCAAAGACTATCAACCTAAGCTCTTTGCAGTTACTATCCCGAGTAGCAGAAATGGCAAACGGTTGAAGAAGAGAAGTAAAACCCTTTGCACAACAAGTTCGTGGGCGTTTTTCTTTTTTTTTTCGTAGGCAGTTTTTTTAATCCGTCATCCAATTAAAAATCGTTGAGCACTGAAAACCTTGCCCACTGAGTCTGATGCTTTTTTATTATTCTATTTGTTGCAAAGAATTCTCGATGCAAGACTCCACTTGGAAACGCTGCTCATTTTGTTTCAGTGTTGTACTTTTGACTGTTTCTCTCCCGGTCTCTTCTCTGTCAACGTTGAAATTGTGTGCACCTTTAAGAAACCACAGTGTACTAAACCTCGGGTGTTTACGCCACGGCAATGGCAGCTGTTTTTAAAAACAATTCTCCCACACAGATGACTCAAAGTACACACAGTCTTGTTTGGCTTTACCGCATGAAGTCTGCAAATACTTGATGGCAAAGGAAAAAAAAGAAGGAGGGATAATCGAGCAATTTAGTATAGTACTTCCATTAAGTTGGGAGCGGTTGTTAAAGACAGATAAAAAGAAAAATGGTCTACTGGTCATAGACGGTATATAAAAAGTCATCCATTGGTTTGTGGACTCTGGGTTTGAAGCTGTGAGTTCGGCATGTTAGCCGTCGCCATCTTGTTTTTTTGAGCGCGAGAGGATGGAGCAACAAATAATAAGACTATAATAATAATGACTAAGTCGGGTCATTTTCATTTAGACTTCTATACAATCAGACCTTGTTTTGCAACCGGACGACTCGCCCCCCTGCCGGCCATTTGAAATAATGCATGCATGCATGTTTAAGGCACTTTTCAGACCAGGAGGTCGCGACCTCGCTGGGAGGTCGGGTGGATCGAGTCGAACCAGAAGTCAACGTTGAATTATTTGTCGTGTAGCTTCCAAACTTAATTAACGCCACCTCCGTAGTTATTTGATCCTAAACCACGATCTTTTCCTAAACCTAACCGAGTAGTTCTGTTGACTAAACACAGCGGGGACTTGCACAGTTGCCCTGATTGCTCGTGTTGCTGGACATTCAAAGGAAAACGCAAAAAAAAAGATATCAAACAAACGTATGAGGCCTCATACACCAGCTTAGTCATTCTCACCGCAACTGTTCTTTAGCTTCAAACTCTTTTCTATATTTTATTCATGTGCATAATTCTACCAGTTTAAATCCACTGACTTGCAGCTATATTTATTGTTTTCACTTTTATTTACTATTTTCCACTTCATTCCGTCTAGACTGTGTGCCCTGAGGCACGAGCTCTAAAAACTGAGTGAGAAGTTCAAATGAAAGAATGCTTGTTCCCCCTCATGTTTTCCTCTGCCGCCCTGCACCCAACCATCCCCCTGCCCAGGGCTAAGCGAGGGGTGGGAGGTGTGTGTGTGTGTGTGTGTGTGTGTGTGGGGGGGGTATTTGATCACAGCTCCCAGACTGTGTGGCATTCCTAAAATGAGTGCTAGGTTGTCGCTGCCCCCGTTCCCGATCCTACCCCTCCTCTTCCAGGAAAGACACTTTCCCCTTTGACGCTGCTCTGCAGACTGAAGTAGATACGACTTGCATCAATCTCACGTGGAAAGTAAAAAAAACACAGTAAGTGAATGGATAAGGAGCACGAGAAGTTACTAGAAGTCGTTTACAAAAGCAGTAGTTGAAACGACACATATTGGCAATGTGCTCCTTTTAATCATGTTCGACAAACATTATTTCCCTCAAGGCATCTCACACACGGAGCGAGTTCATCATTCCTTTCTAACAGGCAGAGGTGAAGGGCAGCCTCTTTTATCCACAGCCAGGCGAGGCGGGGTCAGAGGTCACTGTGAATGTTTTGGCCGGGTTCGACAGCACAACTGAGTTTCGGCACATTAGATTGTTCATCCAACATCCCATCGTCCTTGAGTCATCTGCGCCTTACACTCCAGCAGTACTTGTGGCCTGTAATATTTCATCATGTAAATGTCTGTTTTACTTCTCTCTACGGACAACTTAACCGCTTTTCTTTGCAGGAAAAATGTTCTTGCGAACAGGAAGGGGTGGGGGGGGGGGTTTCAACGAATTTCACATTTGGCAACAGTGTTTTTTTTTTTTTAGATGATATAAAAGAAGAAGTGGTTAGTTATCATGAGTAGTACAATTTGTGCAAACTAACGTTTGACCCATAGCACTCAAGAAAGATTCCACCAAATTATGGCATGTGACCTTGTGAGTTATCACTTGAGACTCGCAAGGGAATGCGTTAGAAAAACAACCAGCAGGCCTCCAGGAAGACATGGTTGGTCTTTGTAATTGAAAGGTATGGACCGATTCTACTTCCTGCTTCCCCCTTTATTGTGTGTGTGCCTGCGTCTCCTTGTTTATCCCTACCTGTACACATGCGTGACCCCGTGCTTGCCAGGGTAAAAAGACCTTTTTAATAGCTCTAAAAAGGAAAGAATAATACCATACCAACTAGCCCACAGTATGCACTGTTATTGAGTTCAGTTGAATTTGCTTAACTGAAGTATTCCGTGCACGTTAGCTAACATAACTCAAGGTGCTGAATGCTGAATGCTGTCTGGTAGCGGGGGCCTCAAGGCTTCGCTGGTGAGGAAGTATCTCCAATAGACAAAGGATCTCTAGTACATACAGCCAAACTATCAGTAGCAGCCAACAACTCGATTGGAACGGTACTTTTACTTCTTGTTCTTTTTCAGATTTAATGGGAGACTCCAGTGCTTTACAACCCATTATCCCAAGTTTGAATATTTTGCGACACGGTTTCCGTCGCGTCTCAATGGAATTGCTGTATGGTTCATACGGAGCCGACCACCATATTTTTCGGCGTCCAACCGCTTGTCATTGAATTGGTATTTCTTGATGGTTGATCCTGCTTTTTTCCTTTTTCTCCCTCAAATCTGAAGCTGCATGAACACTTTTCTTTTTTTTTCTGTGTTAAAATGATGATCGCAGCCACGAAGGGCGTAAACTACCACCAGCTACCAAGCGGATTGTACGCTACTCATCTCACGTACAAACAAGTAGGTCGTGGATGTTACGGAAATGTTTATTGTCGTGGGGTGTAAAATAATAGGATAATAAAACATGAAAACTGAACAAAAAATAGACGCACTCATTCATTCCCACCCAGACCAAATTGATTCCTACAATACCAGACATTTTTAGAACTTCAATATCAAAACCTAAATTTAAGACTTTTCAAGACACCCTGATTTTACCTTTAATCTAATTGTTCCTTTTCTTTGGGCAATTTGTCTTAACTACGAAATAATAACAATTATTTCCTTTGGTGTTATTTGTTACTTATTGTTGACGACCGTGATTTGTCTTCCAAGTCGAGTGAAATGGTGGAAATGCAAGAAAACTTATCCTACGTGTTCCTTTTACTCATACATTTTTGCCCCGTTTACCTTTGAGACTGATTTAGGCTATTTCAGCCTTTTGTTTATGTCCCCAGTGTCCCCTTGTCCCCGTACCCCTCCCGGTGTTCCCGGTGTCCTCGTGCCCCCGTGTCCCCTTCCTCTGTTTGTCCTCCAGGTCCTACCGATGGTGGTTCACCTGGGGTTTGCGGGGCGCCGTGGCACCGTGGGGGCGGAGTGACCCTTGAACACAACCAGGAGTCACACTCATCCTCGGGGCATCTAGTCAACGTGCTCCGGGGGCAATCTGACAGAGAAGGAGAGTAATGGAGGAGGGGTAGTTTAAATAGAGACAGACAGAAAGAAACACAGCCTCTAAATCAGAGAGCTAACTTTACTGCCCTCCGGTGTCATTTATCAGCCGGCTTCCTGTCATTACACCATCAGCTATCTGCTCTGGGCTCCGGGGTCTGGGCTCTGGGCTCTGGGCTCTGGGCTCTGGGCTCTGGGCTCTGGGCTCTGGGCTATGGGCTCTAGGGTCTGGGCTCTGGGCTCTGGGCTATGGTCTCTGGGCTCTGGGCTCTGGGGTCTGGGCTCTGGGCTCTGGGCTCTGGGCTCTGGGCTCTGGGCTCTAGGGTCTGGGGTCTGGGCTATAGGCTCTGGGGTCTGGGCTCTAGGCTATGGGCTCTGGGGTCTGGGCTCTGGGCTCTAGGGTCTGGGCTCTGGGCTATGGGCTCTGGGCTCTGGGGTCTGGGCTCTGGGCTATGGGCTATGGGGTCTGGGGTCTGGGCTCTGGGCTATGGGCTATGGGCTCTGGGCTCTGGGCTCTGGGCTCTGGGCTCTGGGCTCTGGGCTCTGGGCTCTAGGGTCTGGGGTCTGGGCTCTGGGCTCTGGGCTATGGGCTCTGGGGTCTGGGCTCTGGGCTCTGGGCTCTGGGTTCTGGGCTCTGGGCTCTGGGGTCTGGGAAGGACCCTCGTTTCTGACCGGTAGGGGCATGTTCACAGGGTCTGGAGTCTGTTAGTTTTGTGGGGCTCGTCTCTAATTGATGGTTTGGTGTGAATGACGGAGACTTTGCTGTTTGGGGGAAACGCGTCGTTGCAGAATATTTATGATGCGGACAAACGAGAGCATTTTTAATCTGCAACCCAACTGAAATAAGAATTGGGTAACAATTGCCTTCATTCAGATTCTAATTGTCTCCCAGAACACAGGATCACGCTCAAATTCGCATTCGTATTATTTCAATAACAAAGCCCCTGAAACGATCTGTTTATTATTTCATTTAATTTTCTCAGTACAAGCAGTGGGGGAGAGAAATTATCATTTGTTTGCGGCAATTCCTTGGTGATCGTAAAAATGTTTGCCAGTTTCCTGCAACTTTATTGTTGTGTACCTGGATGGCCACGCACGGCTCCGGGCCCCCGAGCACCTTCAGGAAGATCTGGGGGGGGGGGGTCGAACCCCTGAGGGTCTGCTGCTCTGCGAAAAGCACTCAGCTTCTCCGGCACCGGGCTCACCGCTCGCTCCCTGCACACCTCCTCGGGCAGGCTGCTCAGCAGAGTGGACGGCCTGGGAATGTAAATGACGGCCCGAGTGTCAGATCCACCGATGACATCGTGCTACAACACATAAAGAATATGGTATTTATCAGCTCTAACGTGCACGTGAACACATGTGCGTGCCAGATGTGCGTGCAGGTCCACAGGTGAGTGCAAACACACATCTGACCTCGCCTGAAACCCAGTAAACCCCTCCCCCTCCCCCCTTACCCCCCTCCCTCCTCTCCACCACCCGACATTCCACGCTAGATAATGTCTTCAACAGGTTGCGTCCCACATATTGTTGCCGAGCTTATTTTTATAGTCGCCATTCGGTGCCTTCGTCTCTTGGGACATGCAGGTCACGTGACGAGGAAGGTCATGTGACTCTCCCTGGATGGGAGAAGAGAAACCCACTTTAATAACTAGAATTACCACCTTGCGGTAGTCTGCCGCCGTTAACCGGTCAAGTTTCGGTTTATATCCATGTCCGTCCAAAACTTCATCGTTTTTTTCCCGTTAGACCTTTGTTTGAAATGGTCATAATTAACATGTGAATTCTTGAGTTATGGCCATACACGTGTTTTGCGAGCTCCACAGTGCCCCTGACCTTTAACCTCCAAAATCTAATCAGTTCATTCTTGAGTCCAGGAGGACGACATTTTTTTAAATGCAAATGAGGCATATATTGTGCAACATGTGATCATTTGTCGTGTACATTTCCAGAACACTACTCTTAACGTTGGATAAAGCCAGGTTCAAAATGATTGTTTCATTTTGTTAACATATCAGAGTCAAATGTTTTTACAGAGGGACTTTTGATTTCTCTTTTTATCACGTCATAAATCAGAAAATACTGTCAACAGCCGTAATAAATCAATTTTCTCCATGTTTTTAGGAATGAAATGTTATATAAATCAGGCTATAAATAATAAATGAACAAAATCCTCTGTAAAAACCTTCAGGATGTAGAGAGGAATGAAAGTGGAACGTTTGGTTTATGTAAGAGCTGCTGAAGTGGAGATTTCTGATCTCATTTAGAGAAAACAGCCTTTAAAGATATGTTTTGTAAAATGACACTACAGGGGAATAAGGTAAACAAATATAACTAGTAGACATCCCCGTGAAACTTCCCCAGTTGATTACTGACATTAAGACAATTATGTTTTGTATTACAAGTTTTCTGAAACGTTATGCTTAAATATGCAAATGAGGTATTCTCTAACGCTAACGTTTGGTGAATTTAGGAGAAACCTACAGACGCAATTAGACAAAATAGTAAAATAAACACCGAAATGTAAAAAAACAAAACAACCTCAGAATTGACCAGTGCATGAAAAACAACGTTTCTGCCCATCGTGTCTCAAAACGTGTGTGTTTTAAGCACACAGACTGACATCACAACACAAACGCGGTTCTTTCAACGTTTTCCCTCAAAGTGAAAGTATATATATCATGAGCGTGAACTAACGTAGCGTAATCTCAGCTTCAATTTGAAATTGAATGAATTTGAACTGTGCATGGATTATAATTACTTTCACCCCCCCCCCAGTTTTGGTGGACCGAACTTTATGGGAACAATCAAAATATAGTTAAATAAAGGGATTATATTGAATATGTGGTGAGAAATTATTTGGACTCACTGACTTTTCTAAGTCAAAGGCCGACAGTTCTTCATAGAGACATGCACTTAATGCTCTCTCCTTCACTACACTTGAGTATTTAGTTTTTTTTTAAAAAAAATTATGTTTTTGCTGACGCGGTTGCAGTTCCCTTTGGGGCCAAAAGCTCTTGGTGGTCTCGGACCCGGTTTGGTTGTCCGTCCTCTCGGGTGAAGTCTGCGTTGAGGACTCGGATGACGTCAGACTGGAACAGAGGGCGGTTAAACCAGCACGACCTGTTCATGGAAGAGACTGTTAAAAGAAGGATGGGTCATTGTTTGGCCAAATTCCTGAACGTGAGACTGGATGTAGCAATTAACCACCAAAACACTCCACGCTCTACGTTTGCTTTTGACATGTTTTACGCCCCACGATGTATCAAACTATGGAAAAGCTTTTTTTTTTGAAGGCTAATTGTTTTCGATTCGACTTGTTGCAGTGTTTTATATTCACCTTCAGGAGGAGATCTGTCGCGGGTGTGGGCACGTGTGCTCGCGTGAGTGAGTGAGTGAGTGAGTGAGTGAGTGAGTGTGTGAGTGAGTGAGTGAGTGAGTGTGCCCCTCGGCGTCTGTCCACGGCGCATCTCGCATTCTGCTGCATCATACTGCGTCATACTTTGGGTTATGACCGTTATGACTGCGTGCTCGAGGGCTTGACTCACGCTTTCTCAAAACTCCTTTTTTGGTCTGTTTGATACTGCTGTTCACCGCCCGCTGACTACTCGCTACAGCTGAGGGCATCGCCGACCCTCAGCCAGCCGCCACAATGGGGAGAAACAGTTTACTCACTTTTAGCCTTTTGGACGCTGTGTTTGGCTAACAGCTAATAAAACTACCCGGCACACACACCGCTGAGTACATCCAGTGCACTCAGACAGCGAGATTGTATGACGTCCTACACGGCTTGTTTGAATAAAGTGTGTTTTACGACGCCTCACTGCCCTTTAGTGTTGGGTTGTATTCATTCAATCACAGAACACAGCAGTGGCCAGTGCTGACACACCTGGCGGAGATCTACACCTTTCTAGTTTTGACTCTTATGTGCTGATAGATCTTATTTTAAGTTTGTTTGCTGCACTTATATTAGTTTGTACACATTTGGTTGCTTGAAGGAAAAGTGAATAGAATTGAATACATAAATACGGCTTTAAAGTGTTAACGTTTCGCACATGAACCATCCGAGGCACAAACGTCGAGGCAGGCCTCGCTAACTAACCCATGATTACTGAGAAAGCAGGCTGAGAAAATACTCATCTGGAACATGTAATCAGCCACTGAATGGTGGTAATCATATGCAGCCAAGGTAAATATCAGGTAGAGAGCACCAAGGAAAATATTCCTGATAACATTTTTACAACATGCCCTTTTGTCCCCTCAGCCACAACACAACTCCACTGACGCTTCACAGCGAATTCCTGACATGACTTTCAGATCGCCGCCTTTTGAAACTCGTCAATAGGCCGGAGCAGGAATGAAGACGAAGGGGACTAAAAATAGAAAACACAAATTGAAGGGCTCGTCTCCACAGAGCGAGCGAGGAGAGAAGAGTACAGGTTGAGCCGCCCCCGCAGCTTTCCTCTCCTTTCCTTCTCCTTTCCTTCTCCTTTCCACTCCTTTCCTTCTCCTTTCCTCTCCTTTCCTTCTCCTTTCCTTCTCCTTTCCTCTCCTTTCCTTCTATCCTTCCCTTTCCTCTCCTTTCCTTCTCCTTTCCTCTCATTTCCTTCTCCTTTCCTCTCATTTCCTTCTCCTTTCCTTCTCCTTTCCTTCTCCTTTCCTCTCCTTTCCTTCTCCTTTCCTTCTCCTTTCCTCTCCTTTCCTTCTCCTTTCCTCTCATTTCCTTCTCCTTTCCTCTCCTTTCCTTCTCCTTTCCTCTCATTTCCTTCTCCTTTCCTCTCCTTTCCTTCTCCTTTCCACTCCTTTCCTTCTCCTTTCCACTCCTTTCCTTCTCCTTTCCTTCTCCTTTCCTCTCCTTTCCTTCTCCTTTCCTTCTCCTTTCCTCTCCTTTCCTTCTCCTTTCCTCTCATTTCCTTCTCCTTTCCTCTCCTTTCCTTCTCCTTTCCTCTCCTTTCCTTCTCCTTTCCTCTTTCCTTCTCCTTTCCTTCTCCTTTCCCTCCTTTCCTTCTCCTTTCCTTCTCCTTTCCTCTCCTTTCCTTCTCTTTTCCTTCTCCTTTCCTCTCCTTTCCTCCTCCTTTCCTCTCCTTTCCTTCTCCTTTCCTTCTCCTCTTCACACATTCCAGGGTCACGGGGATGTCGGTGCTGGTCACGAGGGCTTGGACTTATGTCCTCTGAAGGATTAGCTGCTTTTCATCTGGGGAAATAAAAACCTTGGCCACGGCTACATTAGTCATCATAACGGTAGCCCGGCCCAGTTATTATTTTAGGACTCATGGCAGTTTCAGCTGGTAGCTGTTATCTTTTATATCGTGCTTATCTTTCCGGCTGCTGAAATAAAAGTCATGACACGGACGTTCTGCTAAAAAAAATCTCTCCTTGAGAGATGAACTTACCAGCTGGTTTGTGAGCTCCGGCTTCCTCTCTTGACACCTGACAGCGTCTGGAGGCAGAGAGATAAAAAACAACAACAACAACAACAACAACAACAACCTTTACTTAAACATTTTTTCTTTCTGCTCCATCTGTCCTCGTCTCTCGCATCCCTGCATTTTATTACACATCTGTACCGCTCTCTTCCTCTCATGTTCATGATTCATTCATCATCATAAATACATTTTTAATGTGT
>JACSYO010002146.1:389797-499797 GCA_016806645.1 Ophiodon elongatus
TGTCAGTGGAACAAGGAAAGAGTCCAAACTTCTTTCAGAATGAAAAATTGCGTCATTTTTTTAGAAAGACGTCGCGTCAACTCGTGAAAACACCACGTCATGGAGCGTTCCCTTGCAAACACATAGCGATCGAGACCATAAACTCATGTTTACAATGTTTACTGAGCTAATAAATCAAGTGAGAAGTGGAGTCATTTTCCTCATAGACTTCCATACAATCACACTTCTTTTTGCAGCCGGAGGAGTCGCCCCCTGCTGGCCATTAAATGCAAGTTCAAGACATTTCCGCATCGGCTTCACTTCTCAGAAGCGGAGGTTGAGGCCCGGCTCTGACGGGTTTTACGTACGTTTCTCATTACCGCCATCTGCTGGACGGTCCCCCGGCCCATCTATTCCAGCATGTTTGAAAAGGCGCAAGATGGAAATGTTCCTGAATGTGTGTGTGTGTGTGTGTGTGTGTGTGTGTGTCCAGTAATTTACCGGAAAACTGAAAGAGGCCGTGGTGGACATGTCCCCCCCTTAATGGTCCTATAAATAAGAGCAAGGATCAGAATAAGAATTAGGCTGCTCTCAGATTAGGGTTAGGCTTTTTTCTTTTTTTGGAGGTGAGGGAAAACTGTGGGTTACTCTGAGGATGTAGGGAATGACTAAAGTTATGAGCAACAAACATTGGTATGGTTGGGCATTTGTGAGACTTTCAGTCAGCAAATTGAACGTGACTGCATGCAGACTCCGCCCCTGCATACCAAAGGCACTCGGTATCTAAATGTGTCTCAAACTTCCGATTTGGACAACTTCACTCTCTGGGGGAGGCCGGTCTGTCCCCTCCGTTGCCCCCGGAGACTCCGTGTCCTCCTCGGCCCCTCCTCGGACCAGAGAGGACACACTGCTGCGGCCCCCAGTGACGGACGACTTCCTGCGAGTGGGGAGGCGCCTGATGAACTCCCTGAGGCTTTAGGAGGAGAAGAGAGAGAGGAGGTTATATTTAATAAAGCATGCGTTTAGTTTCTTATCTACAAACTATGGTGTGCTGCGTTCTCAACAGACTTTCAACCCATAGAGGTCAGTGCAGCAAAGCTTTTCTGATCACAGAGGAGTGGCTCCTCACCTAAACATCAAAGAGAAATCCACTGTTGAATAATATCATGATGTTAGATCATTTCATTTTATGTAAGTTATAATTAAAATGTGGTGTGTTTTTTTTTATTGTTGCCTTTTTTTTTTTTTTTTTAACATTTTGTCAGTTTTAAACTCATTTTATTTTAGCCACATGATTTATGGGGTAATAAACTTGTAACAGTGCCTTCTTGGAGTTATAGTATTTAGTGATCAGGTGTTTGTGTTTCTGGTGTGATTACTTTATCTCAACCTTTGCATTTTATCTTGTTTGGTTAGTGGTTCCTTACATTTGTCAGGTTGTCTTTTTGAAATGGACATAAGCTTTTTTTTTTTTTTTTTTTGAAAGCCATAAAATAAGAATGCACTTCATCATCATACCGCTGCTATTTAGACCACAATCAATCTCCTCGCTTGTGTGTGGTGCTACATTTGTATCTATTTATTTATTTATCTCCTTCCTTTTTCTCATTACACTTGCACAATATTGGGTGATATTGTGATATGAGACTAGAAATCGTCTAAGGTTTTGGATATTTTAATAAGGCATAAGTGTTGTCTTTTCCTGGTGTTAAAGGCTGCATTACAGTCAAGGGATTTTCCGAACATATACCAGACTGCTCAATCATTTCCCTTTACCCACTTAGTCACTATATCTACATCACGATGCTTATGTATCAAAAATTCTCATTGTGTAACTGTTTCGCGAAAGCACCAGTCAACCCCTACAATATCGTCGATATCGAAGGTATTTGGTCCAAAACATTGTGATATTTGATTTCCTCCATATCGCCCAGCCCTTCACCTTATTCTCGTTTTATCCCATCGGTGTCTTCTTCTTCTTCTTCTTCTTATTGTCTTTTTTTTAAATCTTATTTAATCTTTTTTATACGATTAGTTCTCCTATATGAGACGAGTGGTGTTTATTGCTGAGCCGACCCCGTTCTCTCACCAGAAACGTGTCATTGTACTGTTGACCCCCGTGTTGACCTTCATATGACAAATACATAGCACTCTGACCCAGGGCCTCTAATGGCTGCCTTTCACTGACATCTATCGAGGCTCCTGTCAACGCGGGATCTATAATTGACCCTTTTTCTTTCCGCATGTGTTGCCGTTGCCGAACGTCAGCCCAGAATGGGGGCCCTTGGTATTAGTTCTGAGGGACCGACCACAAACCTGGCGGTAACTACTGATGGTTCACATCTTTGAATGTTTGGGTTTCATTGCATCCAGCGCCATTTTCTCCATGCTAGAAATATCTCCAGTTATTCATGAGAAAAAGTAACAGCGGACCAACAAACAATGAATAAAAACCAGTGAGGGTGAAACTTTTCTATCATTTATATTTTTTTGTGAAAGTGAGAAGCTGCTCTCCTTAAAGCCCGAAGCAAATTCTTCAATTTCTATCAGTCATCTGATCGCCATACGTGCAGGAAGATGCAAACACACACACACGCACACACGCACACATGCACACACACACACACACACACACACAGGTAGATCCATCTCCCAACTGAGGACGACACATGAGCAACAGAAAGGAGCCAGACGTGTCTCTCTCTCTCTCTCCCTCCTCCTCCCTCCCCCTCCCTCCCCTTCCTCTCTCGCCCCCTATACCCTTCCCTCTCTCTCCTCCCTGTCTGTCACAGAAGACCAGGGCTTTAAGTGTGTGTGACGCTCCCATCAGCCTAATTATCAGCGTGGACGGGAGCACAACACCTCAGCAACAGCTCTCCAAATGTCCTCTGCTGCCACACACCGCCATCCCCTGAGGAGGCAGTGTGTGTGTGTGTGTGTGTGTGTGTGTGTGTGTGTGTGTGTGTGTGTGTGTGTATGAGAAGATGCTTTTCTCTCCTGGAGTCAGTCGGTGAGTGTAAGCATGCATGTTTGACTGTTTAAGTAAATGAGCCTGTGCTTCAAGATTTAAGGTTTAGAGTCTAGCTCGAGCATGTTGCACCTGACTTTCCCTTTTTTCCTGTGTGTGTGTGTGCATGTGTGTGTGTGTGTGTGTGTGCACTGTAAAGGTGGGTGTCACAGTCCAGGATTTCTCTTTTTCTGCACAGCGTGGCAGGTAGAGGACTTTGAAAGATAAGTTCTGAGCAAAATCCAACCTTCTGCTGAGATCAGAGTTTGTCCAGAACTCAGAGGAGGGGCAGACGGAGAAAATGAATCTCCTTCTTGGCCCCAAAAAAAGTAGGTGGACACACGAACATTACACCCGTATGGGAAGCCGTTTGGCTCGGGGGCACGGGGGGACGGGGAGGGGGGCTAATGTGGTTTTGAGACATGAAAGGGCCGCCCGCCCCAAAACTGTTGCCACAATGTTGGAGACAGCCTATTATTTAAAACAGCGGTGAGCTATACCTTTTTCATCTGAAGTGCCATTTTTGAATGTCCTTGTTGCTCAGTGTGCCATTAACATCAAGTTTAATTGTGACACCACATCAAAATTTAAACCTCCAACGAATCTGTCATTTGATTCAACGTTCAAATAAAAAACAATTTTCCATACAAGAAGGCTGCCATCCTTATGAAAACAGTTGAACACATTAAATCCTACCAACCTTCCACCAAACAATGAGCTTAACAAATACCAGCCAATCAGAGTACCAGCCAATCAGAGTACCAGCCAATCAGAGTACCAGCCAATCAGAGGCGTAAAGAGAGAGAGAGAGAGAGTAAAGGGGGAAGAATCTTTAAAAGCTATGGCACAACTGTCGATGGCTGTGAAAGAGGTGAGTTGGCTTGTGAATGAAAGGGCACTTCAACATTTCCCCTCAAAAATCGTTTAATAATAAAATGTTATAATAGTTTCTGGACAACTAATGGAGCTCTGTGACGCAGAAGAAGATATAAAAGACTTTGGCTGAACAGACGATAGTTTTTAGGAGAAGGTTATCGTTAGTTTTGGTCTTTTCATGGGATTTATTGACAGTAAAGAAAATATAAAGTCACCATGACTCACCCTTCAACTGGAACTTGAGGGAAGAGCACAGAAGTACGACGATGGCATGTCCACAAACGTTTGGCTCTAATATAATTCATATAATTCAAATAAAAACATAAAAAAAGAAAATCTAATAACGATAAAATAAATGATGTAATGAAAAATAATGAATGAAAAGTAAATAAGAGTGAGGGGATACCTCGGATGAAACAAACTCCTCCCATCTCTTCTCAAAGGCTCTTTCTCTCTTCAGCGTCTTAATCGTGGTCCGGCCTCGAAAATAATCGCTGCTGTTGTGAAACGTTCATCACTACGGTGACCTTCTGTGACTCACCACTAGTCGAAGAAAAAAAAAAAAAAAACACACAACCTTTGAGGCAGAGACAGCTCGAGAGTCTCTCCGGCCATTATCAGAATCATAATTCATCTTATCCTTAAAATACTGTGCGGTGCTTTAGATTGATGCCCCGCGTCAGGGCTGCCCGCCTGGTGGAAAGCCCGGCCGTGTCGCAACCTTGTGATAATGTTTCATTTCATCCTCTCCTTGTCTTCCTGTACAGTAATGCCTCTGCTGTATCATTTGGTCCATAAAGCTTAAGACTTTCTGGGAAATTGGATTTGAAGCTGAGTGAAGGCCCTGGAGGCTGTAACACGACGACGTTTGAGGACAAAAAAAGAAAAAAAGAAAAAAAGAAAAATGTCTTTGTAGCTCGTTTCCTTCCTTCTTTCCTTTTCTCTTTCATTTTTCTATCAATTATTCAAGGCTTACGGTGTGGTGCAGTAACACGCCTGTACACCCTACAAGGAGCCATTGTGTACAGTCGCCTCTACACTTTATGAAGTTATCTTTTCTCCAAGTCCTGGTCTCCTCTGACACCTGGAGAGGGAGCGTCAAGATCATCGTAAATCTACATCAAGACAAGAAAAAAAAAAGAAGAAGAAAAAAAAAAAGAAAGACCCTGGAAAGAAAGAACTGCCTTTGAGGAGTTAAAGCAGACTACAGATGCAAAGTAACATCAGTCCTGTGGGTTTAAACATGTGACTTGAAGCCACTGCAGCTGCTGCTGCTGCACTTTCCCTCTCCGCTTCCTCACTCTGGACACCCTGTGGTGGGTCAATATCACCAGAGCTGAAACCTGGAGGGGGTGAAGATGGAAGAATGCAATCTCCTGGCTAAGCCCGGACCCCCTCCGGAGCGATGGACTTTTATATTTCATCCAGGGCTGTCAGCTTCGCGCCCGCAGCTCCACGGTTGTCGATGCGGCGTCTCTTCAGGTGGCTCGCCTCCCAAAACAAGTGGCGGCTTTGACAGAAGTTACTCATCGGTCAGCGCAGAGGTCAGCGCAGAGGTCAGCGCCCGCAACGAGCCCGACCGCTGATGGATGTGTCACTTATGCCGCTGTGTTTTAGCCTCCCGACTGGGGCCCCCCTCCCCAGACCCCAGACCCCCCCCCCCCTCCACCCCCCAGGCAGTGGAAGTCACTCTTAAATAGTAAATGACAGTTCATGTATTATGCATGGAGCTGGTTCGTAGTAGGAAGACAGTCCCTGGCGTTGTCCCAACGCTCCGTGTGCTTCTGTGTCTCATCGCTCACAGGGCGTGCGCCATTACCCCGCCGAAAAGATGGACACTCGCTCAAGTAATTGAAGGAGTGTTCATTCATAAGTATAAACATTACACAGTTGATGTTTTAACAAACAATGTTTTATTCAAAGTATACATCTCCCCTTCTCCCCCCCCCCCCGCCGCAAAAAATGAAACAATTCAGATGCACCGTCGTGGCCTTCAACTTGAGTACTAAGAAATGACGGGACGCGATGTCTATAAACTCTAAATATAAAAAGTACAATTTTATTTGGGCAGTTAGAGCAAAACAGTCTCTGAGTTTGAAACAGGAGGGCGAGTAGATCAGGTGTATTGCCTTTTGGGAAGCTTGAGAAAGCAACTTCTTACTCATGTGTTGGCTTTGACTGACCACTGGTCAGCTGCGTGTGGGTGGGAAGAACCTTTGACCCCATGGAGAAGTTACACGTTGTCCCAGCATGCGGCGAGCGGGCCGACTCTGGCGTGGCGATCCAGAGTCGAGGCGGGAGACGACCTTCCTGCTACAGCACACAGAGGCAGAGAACGCCGACGTCCAGTCGGAGGTTTGTTCGTCCAAAACTGTTTTATTATAATAATTTCACAGGATAAAAATTACAATTTTGTTTGGGGGGGGGACACTCAACGTGGGAACTTCAACATTACACCAGCCATGCCTATACGCTCATTGCGTAATCAGCGTACATATTGCATTTTCTTTTTCCTGAAATCCTGCAGGTGAATTCCAGATCGATGTTAAGGGAGTAATGTCGCCCTCTGGTGGTGGTTTGCACTCAAGAAGCAGTGAGACAACGCTTGCTGCTGTCCACAGTGATTATTTATGTAAGATACAGTTAGTGTATATAATACTTTGCGTGAAAACAATCTCCATTCATTGATTGTAATTATATCTGGTTGGCTGAAACAAAAGCTTGATATTAGGTGTTATAGCAATGTACTATGTTGTTAACCATAGTTCATAACCATATCTATTTAAAAACGCTGATCTGGCACAGTTCATGCGGTTAATAATTAATGACAGTTATATCGATTTCTAATTATTTTTTTAAAGGAAAACATTTTTATTTTGAATTTTTCTGCTTTAAAAAAAACATTTATGTTTTTTTTATATATATTTGGAATATCTTGATTTAAAAAAAAAAAAAATATGATTACACCCGATTCTCATTACTGTTTTGAGGATTTGCAATGACAACGTTCAGCAGTTGCAATGTTTTCTTGTTAGTGTGTGTGTCTCTCTCTCTCTCTCTCTCTCTCTCTCTCTCCTCTCTCTCTCTCTCTCTTTTCTCTCTCTCTCTCTCTCTCTCTCTCTCTCTCTATCTATCTCTCTCTCTCTCTCTCTCTCTCTCTCTCTCAAACACACAAACAAAAAAGTAAAGACAATCTTGCCTCAGGCCCCCTGTTGTCTAGAGCCGGGCCTGTCAGTCTCTAAAAAGTCTCTTTTCTTCGTCATTTTACCTTTATCTGACAGTCGCTGTAGATAGAACAGGAAACAGAGAGAGAGAGAGAGAGAGAGAGAGAGAGAGAGCTATGTATCAAAGGTCAAAAAACTGTCTGACTTCAAGAGGTCAAAGGTCAACATGCAGAACGTGAATCATTAAGCAACATAGCCAATAAATAGCACAGACAAGTATTAATGGTTAATGCATACATCATATGTCCTCCCTTTAGTGACAGTGGGACTCATGTGGCTTGGCTAGCAATAAGAAACACACACGGAGGAGTCACAACCGAAAGCACGAAGGCTAAGTTCGCTTGTCAGGAACAGATATATCTCTTTTTTTGTGTGAATCGGAGCAACTCACATGCAAAACTATGGAAGTAGTTTAAAAAGCAGGACTTTTCTGAACGATGATTTGTCCCCTCGCTTGTTTTAGAGAAACTGAAAATAGACAGACTGATTGCTTTTGTCCACAGCGCCACATATAATGTGTTATTTTCTGACTCATAGCAATATATATTCTTGGTCGTACTGGGTGTCTGTAGTGACGCTGCAGTGCCACAATCTCCTGAGCTTATTATATATATTATAAGAGCACCTTGGGGGCTTTTGAGGGAAGAGTGTTTGATAGCATATTATATTACCACAGTAAAACATTTTATTCTTTTTTGACATCGTATTTCTATATTTTGACTTCTGCACAATTTTATGTTCATGTCTTAGCTTCTCATTCGTACTTTTTACTTGTGTGATTTTGTTTCTATACATATTGTATGAGCACTGTTGGAGGGAGCTCGTGAAGATCTTTGCCAATGAAAAGGAACTGTACATTCTTTTCTTGGTTTTTTTTTCTTTTGTCGAATGAAAAAACCTGATTAAATGGCGTCACACAGGCCTTTCACATCGCACGAGAAGTCCTTTTAAGTGCTCGGCATCAATGTCGCCAAGTTATATTGTTTTTTGATTTAGATTCGAGTTTCCCCCACATGATAAGATAAGATAAGATATCCTTTATTAGTCCCGCAAGGGGACATTTGCAGGATCGCAGCAGCAAAGTTAACGTGCACACAGATACATAATAAAAGAAACACAAGTATTATAAATAGCAAATACACATTAAACAGTAGTAAAAAGACAGACAGTAAATTGACAGGAAATTGAAATGAAAATAAACAAATTGAAATGAAATAAAGAAATTATGTACAGACAGTATAACTGTAAAGGTGGACACATTAAGTAATGGTGGATTGCCGCTCCGAAGGCAAAACAATCACACCGACAGCCTTTAATTCCAGTCAAGTCTTCTGTCGTAGGTAAAGCGAGCGGATGGAAACACGAGGCCCGACTCTTCAATACGAGAGCTGCTGTCGTGGCAACGAATGCAAAACATGGCGTCTCTGTGAAGGCGTGGTTACAGTGTCACCTGCAGCCAAGCGGCGCCGTCCGTCACCCCGACACTTTCACGCTTCGAGGCTTCGCGACCGCATCCATTCCCACGATCTCTCCAAACAACATCAGACACAATATGAAATTCTGCCGCCGTTCCCGCGTCGCTCCGAGCTCTTTTCATTATCGACCGGGCCGTTTGTCTGCCGGGCAGATTGTCTGCTGGATTAGGATCCGTCAGATGTCAGGTAAAAGCCTTTTTCCAAAAAACAGGGTCGTCATTTTTTTTTTTTCCAGAGGTCTCTCGCCAGAAAACGAGGCTGCATTCTGGCGGTGGCAATAACGCACGCGTCGGAGGGGAATGCATGTCGAGTTGGAGGTGATGTGTCGTAAATTAGATTTGTCCCCGTGGAAGGGTGCACAGACGGATGTAAAACACAGGGGATTCCTGTAAATGTATATTAGCTCTTCAGGAAACCGCTGGTATAAGTATCTCTTGGTTTGAAAGATAAAAATGTCCCTGGTTTGCCATTAAATCCCCTTCAGACACATTACGCCTGTCACGGCACAACGAGCCTCAGGCAGTCCGTCTGCGTGCTCTTTGCATACCTCGACAACCGTTTGTCCGACCTACACCTGGCGGGTGGATTGCCGGATGCCCAAAGGAGTGCTTTGTTCCAATGTGGTGCAATTTGTGGCCAGATGGTGGCGCTTTAACAGCTCATTTTGAACTTACTGAACTCATTTTATCTCAAAAACAACATTTTGGTCCAGAAGAATCTATCTATTTAAGCCACGCCCACTTTTTTCGTTTTTTTTTTCCGCCATCCTGAATCAGTCCAAATCAGTTTTTTGGGTTTTTTTTGCTATTTGTTCTACACATTTTGAGCTGTTTTCACTGAATTTGGTACAGAACGTCTCTGGAACAAGCAGGAAAAAGTTGCCTTGACAGATTTCTTTGCGTTTCATACAGTTTTACTGTCGCTGGCCCTCAAAGTTTGCTCAAATGATGTGGGCATATATATATATATACATATATATATATATATATATATATATATATATATATATATATATATATATATATAAAAAAAGAATGTCTCCCTAATGATTTAGGATATTGCAACCACATTTCGGGGGACATGTGCAGATGTGATGCCCGAGTGACCGTGAAAATCTTTTGGTGCCATTTGGCCAAATGATGGCGCTGTAGCAGTATCAGTAACTATAACTACAACTATAAAGTAAGACATTTCGGTGTGTGTCAAGTGTGCGTCCTTCGAGAACAGTCCGTCCAATCTACTTCACACTTAACGAAGGACGCGCAATGTCGAAGCAATTTGGACAATATTAATAATCTTCGCACGCAGCGGGTTTTCAAGGCCGCGGCTCATTGAGCCCACAATTTAATAATCCAACCATTATAATCACTCTAAAACATATAACAATTTAAATTTGACTGAATGATACTCAAGCGTTTTTTTTTTTATGTTCCCCAAATTTAAAAACTTTTTCTTAAAGAAAGTAATAAAAAAAAAAAAAGAGAAGAGCAAAAATAAGAAAATGTTGGTGAATCCCACAAATCAATGGATACTAAGAAAATGAGAACGAGAGATAGAAACAAACAAATGTTGGAGGACATTTGTTGGTACATGGCTTCCTGCATGAGGCCCGATGTGTGACACATTGTGTATTTCCCTTCAAAAGCCTGAACTTGTGGTTTGTATGCAGCATTAGCATCAGATCCTCCAGACAAGATCAAAGCCTGAGCAGAAACCACTAAATGTTGCTTTTGTGAACCAGAGTTCTGAATGTGTTTATTGTCAGCCGACACCTGAGTTTTCTAACAAGGCAGATTTGTCGGAGAAAAACTTTCTCTTGACGTGTTTTTTTCCAGAGAGGTTAGCTCCGGTTCACGGGGCATCAAAGGAGTCTGCCGTATGAAAGAAATACAAAATGAAAGCATCACGAATATCTGTCAGTGTCAGATGTTTCGCATTAAATATTCAGCAATATGCCTGTTTGTTTTTCTCTGTTTGATGTTTGCTGAGGTGTAGTAACACATCTGTTTGACACGAATCAAACAGATGAACACTGGCAGACACAAGAGGGTGGAAAAAGTGCAGTGATTCCTTACAATCTAATTCTTTTCAAATATATCACCTTTTTCATTAGCGCTATACAGCGCGTAGAAACTATATCACAACCTATGCCCTCCTGTAAACTAGTATGATCATCAAATATATCAGATGTCGTACCAAACTACTCTTAATTATTGAAATAAGAGAGAGAAACTGGAGAAAGAAGAAAGATAAAGACGCCAGGGTAACACTTTCTATGATGCCCATGTCCAAAATGCATTATAATCATAGTTATAAGCACTTATTAATATCCATAATGCATTATAACAATAAAGATAACACACTATAAAGCCTTTTATAATGACTTATAAGGTCAAGTATCATAATACTTCATAATTGCTGGTCATAGTGTATTATAATTCCCGTGGTTCTAATACATTATAATGTTTTTTATAAGCATTATAATCACTGTTATGATGCGTTGTAATGTGATTTTACATAACTCTCAGTGATCATTGTTTGCTTTCAGTAAAGTGAATAAAATCTGAAGAAGAACAACAAAAACACTTTCAAATGAATCTTCACTTAAAATAGTCACTTATAATCTCATGAAAATGCATTATGAAAATATATTATAATGTCTTACGACTATGGAAATTATTATATACTATGATCATTGCAAAAATAAATGTCAGCGAGTGACCAGCAACTATGACGCATTTTTATACCTGACCTTAAAAGTAATTATAAAATGCTTTACAATATGTTATGATTATTGTTATAAAGCATTTATATTTATTATGGATAGTCACGATTGCCTGAACAGATTATAATGCATTATACGCATGGTTATTACGCATGAGAGACATTGGCTTCCCTGAAGACCTTCTTCTGTTATTTTGCAGAAGAAATACATCATGACCTCCGATCTTCCAGCCACATCTACCTCCACACTGCGCTATATATATATATCCGAGGGTTATTTACCGAGAGTGACAGGCCGAAGGACAAAGCACTGCGAGTAAAGAATGTCGAGCTGCTCGGCTGGAGGTTATGCAAAACACCGGAATCCAGCTCTTAGACAGCTCCTAACCTCGAGTATCATAAAACACTGGAGCAGAAACATCTCGACTACTGTCGGGGAGCGGGCTGCGCATATATCGATGGCCAAAGTGCAAAAATTCCTATCTGCAAAATTATCCAGGAAAGTGGGGAATAACCTCCCATCTGCACTTTGTATATCTTTTTAATTTTTTAATTTTTGTATTGTTTTTTGTATGTTTTGTTTTATTTCTTTTGTATTTCTTTTGTATTTCTTTTGTATTTCTTTTGTGTGTTTTGTTTTTTTAAATATTCTTTGTATTTTTACTTTATTTCTTTTGTATTTCTTTTGTATTTTCTTTTTGTATTTTTTTGTATTTATTTATTTTTTTATTTTTTTATTTTTATAATGTATTGGGTATCATTAACAAATAGCATTTTGCAAGAAAACAAGTTTTTTTTTAAGTCTTCTCAAAAAAGTTAATTTTTCTGATAGGAGGTTTTGCTCTTCGGCCATCGATATGCAGCAACCTCACTCAGCAGAGGGGAGGTCAGAGAGCGGTGGGTCAGGGGTGAAAGGTCGTGGCCGAGCGGCTCTTCTTCACGCGCGGCCGCGCTTCAGTCGCTCCTGACCAGCTGGTTCCTGCCGGCAGAGGCCACCTGAACGCAGCGGAGATACGGTGCTGTGAGCTTTTAATAACATTATGAGCGTATGAGTGATGCGATTGATATTTTTAGGTGGTAACATTAACCAAGAAGGTCCTCGATTAGATTTTACTGTATATCTTAGTTTGCATGTCGGTTTGCCAAGAGTTCAATGTCGAGTTCAGCTGTTGTTAAGGCTTTGAATATGGATTTATTTTTTATTTTTATTGTCTTAATCTCAAAGGAGATATTACAACATTCATTCCGTTGTCTGCAAAAACTAATATTTAGGCCATCGTGTGACTCCCCGTGAAATTCACACATAGGCCACGATATACTTTGATTAAATGTCAAGATAAACATTTACCAGATAAATGCATTAGTACAATTTGTGTTTTTGATATTCAACATACTAATAGATATTTCTTAATATTTAGAAATTAGAGTTGACAGGTTGAACAAGTGTTCATTTACACATCCAGCAGACGCAGAGCAACATTAGCGTTCATTTGGAGACATCAGTCCACCCTGTAGCTGGATAAGATCATAATAATAATGATGTGATATGCGCCATTTGTCATACGTGTGACTATATGTTAAACCTGTATTTAAACTCCTTTACTGCAACATTAATTTCAATGTAAACTGACAATACAGTCATGTCGTATGTGATTCAGTCTCCTTTTAGCTTTGTTTTTGGTCTCCACCAATTTCTTGGGGGAAATAGCCGACTATGCTAGCTGCTAAACGCCTTTTTACTGAAGAGAGCTGTGAGGGCTCTGTGCTTGTCACAAGGAGAAACCCTTTTTAGTCATCTGGTACATTTTTTATGTAAAAATGTTGACTAGTGCAGCTTTAAATACCCCCCCCCCCCAAAAAAAAAAATAAATAAAAGAAGATAAACTGACTCATTGACCTACGCCGGAAGGAAACTCCTGCGAGAGGAAGTGAAACTGAGCTGATGTGAGTCGCTGTCGGAGTCAGAGGAGAAACTAGAAGGTCGCGGCTCTCTTCTCAGCTACTCCTCCCTCCTACCCCGGGGCCTCTCCGCCTCCTCCTTCTGCTCCTCCTCCTCCTCCTCCTCCTCTTCCTCTTCCTCTTCCTCTTCCGCTTCCTCTTCCTGCAGGTGGTGGAAGTAGCTGTTGCCCCGCTTGACTGCGGATGCCAGACGCCTGCAAAAGCAAAGAGACGCATGCGGGAGTCGTGAATAAGGCTCATCACCATTGTGCTTTAATGAAGATGATATATGTTCACTCTCCCACAATCCAAGAGGACAGAAAGGAAAAAAAGAAAAAAGAAAAAAATAGAAACCATAAATGTCAAGCGTGCACATTAATCTCCTGTCTTTGTTGGACATACAAAAAACATAAAAGCCGATGAGTTACAGTTTAAAGTGCTCGCGCTCACAATAATCCCTTTCTCCGACTCTCTCACACACACAAACAAACACACACACAAACACACACACACATACACACACACACACACACACACACACACACACACACACACACTGTAAATCATCCAAATCAGAGCACACCGAAACAGCAGGCAGGCACAAATGACACCTAACTAGAGCATTATGGGAGAAATGTGTTACGTCTGGCCAGATTAATGACTTAATTATGGCGTTTTAGCTTCCAACCATAACCTTTCCTCAAACACTGTTTGCTTGTTTTTCTCATGCTGCACGCGTAATTACCTTTGCATTAATGCAAGCGGCGGAAAATTAAAAGACGGCGCTTTGAAGCAACTGTCGAGGTGACTTTGCCGGGAGACCGGGCCGAGGTAACACACTTCGGCGTTTCTTAATAATTTCATTTTTTTCTTTTACATGAGCAGCTCGCCTTCTTCTGGGGGCAGGAGGCAGAGAAAAGCAGGTCGGATGTGCGTGCTGCTACGAAGCTCTGGAATGGAGAGTCAAGGTCGGCGTGTGATCCTTAGTTGGTGAAATCAACTGGGATTCAAAAGAGGTATGACGGCGCTGCGTGTGCCTTCAAAAGGAAATAAACACGATGGTTCAGCGTTTGTTGCGGATGTTCGGCGGGAGCTCGGCAGCCATCAGGAATTCCAATGTGACCGTGACTCTGAGATCAGTGATGTCAAACTATGAAGGCAATATCTAGAGAATAATGTATGTTAGGATTGGGCAATAATTCAATATCATTGCTGATATACTTTCACTGAAAGTCAATAGAGAATATATATACACAGTGTTTTCTTTTACAATATCCTGCTGTCCAAATGAAGGATTTCAAGCCAACTGTAATTAGAAAACTACCAATATGAGTCGGTTAAAAAGGTCAACGGGTCAGTTTTTCAGTTTTATTTTTTAATGCTCATGTTCTACCAGCACATGCATGAGGACACAATACATGCATGCACACAAGGTTTCATGCTCTTCCTCTGATCGCCAGTTGGTGGCAGTAACGAGACAGTAAACTTAATTATCCTGCAAAAGGAAGAGAGTAAAAAGCTTAGCTAGCCAGAAAAAAACATGCCCCAAGAAGCCCAAGAAGCGCTACCGGCTTGAAGCAAATTTCACACAGTAAAGTTGTAACTTCCGTCATGTGATGCCATTTGGCCAAAAATACTCATACATTAATATAGGGAAAGAAATGTCCGTAAATCAGCGGATTAATTTATTTTTAGGGAAATCAACTTCCCATAAAACTTGTTCGGACGATCGCCAGATGATCTGAATCATTTTGTTCTAGGAAGTATGAACTATTTTTTGCTTCATGCACCACTGAGCAACTATCACAGGAAGTAACGGGGCCCCCGCCAACCAACGCTCTATCCAGTTCTCTTCATACACCCTCTTATCACCCAGAAAGAGAGCCACCACTCAGCTTAGCTGCCAATTTGTTCCAGTTGCCAGTACAACAATGAAAAAAAAAAATCCATGCGGCCCAAAACATATTTCCCCCATTCACCATCACTGTAAAAGAGGCATCTGTGAAACTTTTGACTGGACGCCTTGAACTGTAAACAAGTCAATTATTAATTTCTGTGTTGTGTGAATTTTTAACCCTTGAAGGTTTTTGTATTTGTGAAACTTTCACCAGGGCTGAGAAAACATCTTCTTGGAGCATGCCATCCAGTTCTTGTAATAAAACCATCATGTATGATGCAGGTTCCGACATAATACAAATTTAGAAAAATGTTCCACGAGGAGGGAAATGCGTTCGTTGGGTTTGTTCGAGACCGTTTAGCTCACCCAGCTGTCCAGAGCGACTCGCGGTGAAGAATATAACAGCTCCAGTTTCCTGATTATAAACGCAACAAGCGAAAGAGTAGTGAGGGTCAGAGCCGCAGTGACCTTACAATATACCTCGTGACCTTTCCTTTGCAGGCGAACTACATTTTTATTTGCAAGCAAAAGGCACTAAAGGCACTAAAGGCCTGCATATGTTCCAACCCCTGCGCAGCTCCAGTTCTTATTTGTTATCTAGCGAGCAGCTGGCTGGTAATATTTCGCCCACAAGTGGAGCCAAGCAGGGGTGGGGGAGTGGGGGGGTGGGGGGGGTGATGAGGGGGGGGGCACAGAGCACTTGTGTTCCAGCATGCTAATTTGGCTCCGCGCGGTGATACGCAGAGTGCACCAGTTTAGCTCGGAGGCCTGTCTGTTCTATTTGCATACCACCACGCCCCTGATATTACTTATTAATCTTCAGATGTGACATCTAAAGTCCAAAATGCAGCAGTCTTAATTAAAGTGTGGTTCCATCGGCATCGCTAATGACTCGTAGCTTCGAAATGGGCAAAAAGTTGTTCCCCGGAGTAGCTGCCGGCTGCCAAGAGTGTGGGAGGCGGCTCGGTGACCTTGCCTCAGACGTGACTCATTTTGTTAGCTCTTTGTGCTAACGTGACTCTTTCGCTTTAGTTCAGCTTCTAATTGATTAACATCTTCCAACTGGCAGGCCTGTGGGCGTCTTCCCGCTCTCGCGTTTGATGCGCCGCGGCGCATAAAACGTTTGTGACAACGGCACCGGTTGCGTCTGAATGCAACATGAAAGGTGAACAACAACACGGCGAAGGGAACGGGAGAGAAAAAGAAGAAGCAGACGGAAGAAAGCCGACGAGTCGATGACGGGCGGCAGAATTTGGTGTGACAAGAAGATGAATTAAAAAAAAAAAAAAAAAAAAAGGCGTCGAGAAGAAGCAATGTATCGTCAATATGTAAACACACAATGAAACTTTTTGTGTTTGAAAGCCGAGGCGCTCTGAAGTGAAACCCCATCATGCCTTTATGCTCATCCCCCACCGTCTGTCCTTCCAGTCAATAACACGTTATTCTTCTTCGCGAGAGTGAATCATGAGCACAAATCAGAGCCCGGCTTGGAAAGCTCATTAAAGATGACAACGCTCGGAAGGGAGGCTTGATCGGTGGCTGGAAAATGATTGCGATGTAAAAGATGTAGACATTTGTGCATTGGGAGAGGGTGGTGGTGGAGGAGCGGGGACAGTTTTTTAACTGATCAGATCACGGGAGCCCCTGGGTGGCAGCTTGTTGCCAGGCAACAAAAGAGAGGTGGTTTTTTTTTTGCAGGTAGGTGAGGCATCTTTACAGTGATTAGACTAAGATGTTGTGGCTTTATTCTCATCGGCTCTACTCTCACGCCATCCTAAATTACACACAAAGTAATGATTAAAGCCTTAAAGCATGGGTATGACATGACGTTAAAAAAACCCGACTAATTTCATAATTAAATCCCGATTATAAATCTATCAGACGAATGCCGTTTGGGAAGTTGCATCCGTCAGCTGCAACGTGACGAGAAACGGGACGTGATGGTTCATGTCAACGTCGCCTGAGACAAACGGCAGAGCACGACAACGCAAGCTGGCGCAGTCATAAATGACAGAGTGCCACGAGGCAAGGCACTCAAACCGCTGATCGGGCTTTGTAGCGTCTGCTGAGACAAAACAGGAAGAACAAAAAACAAAAAACAGCGAGCACGAAACCCAGACCGGACTCTCGTATCTAGATATTTCCACGGAGCATCTCAGTTTACCTACATGTTGTGACAGACTGTTTAAGGATTGGTAGCTGGGCCAAGATGCAACCCCCGCCCCATTATATGGACATGATATAAATAACACAGGATGCAGGAAAACATCAAATTCAAGTGAATATCTTGAAATGTGCGTCCTAATTTCCAGGTCATCTTTAAATGGAGACAATTATTACAGCTGTGTCTGTGTTTTTAGGATTACATAAATTAAGTGACAAATCCCTGTCCTCCAGAGGAGGATTAGGGCCATTTGAAATACATTATTTGACAGTGTGTAATACTACCATCCCATTTTTCAGACATTTTTGTGCTTTTATCTGAGAATCGTGATTGTTTTTTTTTCTGAGTTCCGACCCTAATCAAAGAGCTCCAATGCCCCCACCGCTCTTCCATACTCCTCTTGACATAAATTGGATTAATGAAGATCTGATGAGTGAAGCTCCTTCTTTCCCTTGTCAGGATACATTATTGTATATATATGGATGTCCCAAAGTGTTACTGCACTTTTGTATACCACTTCTCAGAAACGAGAGAAAGGCAAAAGCTGCGTTCAAATCATCCAGTTTTCAAAACTTAGTTTGAAGTCAGTTTAATATCATAGTTATGTAAGTATTACAACGGTTTCTAAGAGTTAAATATACCTTGTGAACTGGCGGTTGAACTGTCATACTGCATATATTTGAGTGGTCCTGATGTATAACTTCAACATACAGCAAACAATACATATTATCCGTCAAACAAAACTGACACTGGACCCAACTCTATTTTAATAGAGCAAAATTCTGCATCTCGAAGAATCATTTGGGTTCTTTGAGTCAGTCGACCGTCAACCTAATTTGATGAATAATTGAGTACATGATATTGCCATTAAGTGTGACAATTGCAGCTTTAAAACCCCGAAAGAAATACGCCCTCGCCCTGCGGAAGGAGGAGAGCTCGGCAACAGTGGCTCCACCTCAGGCCAGGAGCAGAGCCCATATTACTGGGCCTGCTGGAGGGAAGGGAGGCACGGGAGAACCAGACCCAGGATTGTACGGGGCAGACTGTCAGATCCCTCCTGCAGTAAAATGGGAGGTTTTTCTAAAGGGACTCTGGTGCTCGGAAACACTACAGCTTTTGTCCACAGGGGGTGCCAGAATCAGCACAAAATGAAAGTTTCTCATAGTAACTGTGACTATATACATTGTAATGTGACTTACATTGTATTGTTACCATCTAAGTATAACAGGAAAAGTGGAACGTTGATCGAGGTCTGCCGAGATCCAAGCTTACTCAAATATTATTGGAGGAGAGAGCAAAAGAGGGCGGGGCTTAGGAAAGGTACGTTTTCTTAACTGGAAGGGGAAACAGCTGAAAATACCAGCACTAATTTACATGTTGTATCTCCTCGGGAAGGTACCACCAGATGTAAGTGACACAATATGTTGGATTACTGTGATTACTGTGGTAAGAGGAGATAATGGTCAATCAGATGGTTCAGATTCCCATTAAAACAACCATTATGAAACATGAAATTGCTGGAAAAACAGCCCGCTACGAGTCTATTGTTTCCACCAAACTGTCTGAACTGAAAAACAAAACCAGGCCGATTAAGTTTAAGAAGTTTTTACTCTGGCCAGAGAAGCATATAGAGACTTTCAGCAAGTGAGCTGACAAGAGAATGGGCCTTCCATTTGGCCTTAAAGGCATCACAGCCTTTAACAATCACTACTGTGTTCGCTTGCAGGGATAAACAGCCACATTTCATCTGCGGGTGAGTATCTCTTATGAAAATGGCAACCTTTCCCCGTAACACCTGTATGAATAATTCAACACTCTGGGCTCTATCAGAGGCTGTCAGAAATGTCAGCCGGTTGGAAGGACCCTTGGCTGCCCCCAGAGGATGTTGACTCTGCACCCTGTGGTGGGGTTAGGGGGTTGCGCGTGCGCGCGTGCACACACACACACACACACACACACACACACACACACACACACACACACACACACACACACACACACACACACACACTGGACCAAATGCCACAGCTTTTCCAGTGCCAGGACTCCCCTGCCTGTTGGACACAGAAGCACTGAGAGGTGAACGTGCCTGCAGTGAGCAAACTGTTGCAGATTCCTCCCTTTATTTTTTTTTCTCCCATAAATAGCTGCGGCTATTGCGGTCCTCGTCTGTTTTAGTGGGAGGGGAAAGCAGCTAGACACCACATGCTTACATCAACAGACGGGTTTCATTTGTTCCATATTTGCTAAACATCCCACAGATGTAACCCTCACCTGGTGTGGCCCAGATGCTTCTTCAGGGAAACGATATTGGCCCTTTTACCAGCCTGAGCGCGACAATTTGGCTCTCTGAAACTCTGAAAGGAAAGTGTATAAAAACAAAGACACAAAAAAAACAAAAGGACAAGCAGCTATCATCTTTTTGTCTTCTGAGTAGCTGGAGCGCAGAGCACTGTTTCACCCATGAAAGACTCTGCCGTGTCCCCATGTGACCTCTGCAGAGGCAAATTGGGCAGCAGGCCAAGAGTACAGATTAAGTCTCTAATATGACAACGCATATGCAAATGACAGATAATCGGGCAATTAATCTCGACATAATTAACTGGAATGACTAAAAAAAAAAGAACACTTCTTAAGCAAGATAAACTGATGTTTTCTGCAATGTAAATTAGATTACAGTGTGTGAGGGGAGTATAAATGTGGGCGTCATGATTAACAGTCCCACTTTACTTCCTCCCCTGGAATCTGGAGGGTTGCTGATAATGGATTGGCCCACTATCTTTGGTGGGTCGTCTGCAGTCGCCTATGAATCATCAGAGTTGAGGAAAAGGGGCATTAGCTTGGAAGGGATATTCATGATATCTTCAGGTCTTTCATTTGACTTATTTAGGCAACTACAAAACCTATTAAATCCAACGAGTGATAACTGAGGACACTTATTTCCAACATGGTCTCGAGCTGTTAAAAACATATAGACGTTAAATAAAATTACATCAGTATCAACCAGGCGGCGACCTCGGGAAAGTGAAGCCAATGCGGAAGTGTCTTAAACTTGCATTTTCTCTAATGTCTTGGGTTTGATATCTTCAATAAAGAGCTGGAACAAACTGATACAGAATATATATGATACTGTCAGACAGACCAATTTACAATCTTAATGCTCGGGGGGGGAAAGCTGCATGTAAAAGGGGTTAAAGAAAACTGGGTCCCAGAGTGTAAATGCTGAATCGTTGGTGGTTAATGCGGTTAAAAATGCCACTCCCCTAAATGGCATGACTTTTTAGATTCATGGCAAAGCTACAGATGAACTGGACAAGAACCAAGCTGGGCTCAGGTCTTCGAACGGCAACATCAGAAAGGACAAAAAGAAAAGGTGCCGGAGAGCACGGGAAATGCCACGGCCGTCATATTTCACTGCGAGGTTTCTCTCCGAGCGGTCCTGCCTCCGCTCGGCCCCCGTCTCTCTTCATCTTCCTCCTCCTCATCATCATCATCATCATCATCATCATCCCCTTGTCCCCCTCGTGCCACTGCTGATGGATGAGCTCGTTTGCTGGAAATCTCTTTCGAGTCAAACCGGGACACCGTTGTTGGCTCTCTGCTACTCCAGTGGACACAGAGAGTAGAGACCCCGGCCTATGAATGCATGATCCAATAAAAAAAAAAAAAAAAAGCTTGTTCCATCAACACCCAGGAGTAACGCGCACACACACACACACACACAGACACACACACACACCAAACAACACTGTTAGTATTGCATTTGCCCTAACGGCACCACAGAGAGCTGAATCAAAAGCATCGCAAATGCAATAACACAGAGCAGGAAACTGCGGAAGATGAGATTGCCTTGTTTTCCCTCCTTATGTGATTTACAGGGTATAAAACAATTCTTGTTCACTGTAGTCATAGAGACAATGGATTGGCAACAGCCGGCATGGCGAAACCAATTCAGCGAGTGAATTTTCTCCTCCCGATGGCGTCGTTTCGTGTTAGATCGAGGGTTCAAGCATCCCTCCGCATTATTTCTGACTCATTGCTGGCTGCAATAACTTGCAAAACAGCTTTCCAAAAATACTTTTCCATAGATAAGCCACGCCGCTCTGATGTGTCTTTTTTGATATGGACTCCCTCCGTTCGCCGGCCGGCCTCAGCGACTGAGCCAGCCTCACAATAACTATGATGAATGCAGTGTCCACAGGAACAAACCAGCCATTTGACGCTTCCATCCCCCTTGATGCATTAGCTGCTGATATCCCGTGGATCCTTTGCTGGCTGTCTGAAGCCTCATGAGTTGCTGTGATCGGCCCTCTGCTGAGCACCCCCCCCCGAGCACAAGACTGTAATCATCGAACAATCATCAATGTCTGACTTCAAATGCATTTGTTAGTGGGAACAGGCTTTGGGGGGGATCAGGCACAGCATCTGTGTTGCTGATTATGAGAACTGACTCTGCAGAGCCCACCGGGGCCTTCAAAACTAACTCTGAGATCTTCTCCAACTCAGATCGCACTGAGGAACGGTTAAAAGTAAACTGGGTCATGGGTGTGTGTTTCCCATCCTTTTGACTGCAAGTCCGAAATATGTTTTCATCTGGGCTGGAAAATTTTGATTCGCGACACACTTGATGCGCTTGAGGGCGGTCAGTGTCCATTAAAAAGCAACTGGTATTGGATGGGACTGCTCTGTGCAGCCCGGACAAGTGGAGGGAAAGGTGTGGTGGGGGGGTGGGGGGGGGGGTGATGAATGAGAGATAGAAACCCTGCCATGAAATTAAAGCGATCACTGACACATACACAGAAATATATGAAAATATCACTTCAGAGCAGCATTAGCAGTTCAAGGCAGGGAAAAAATACGGGTGTAATGGGACCATGAAGACTTTCTGATCTTTAGCAGCTACCAGATGGGATGAATCAGAAAATCGTTAAAAAAAAAAAAAAAGAGAGTGAGAGAGAGTTTGGATTCTCTCAAATGAGCCATTTTTAATTTTGAGCGAGATGAATAAACTGCCAGCCATCTTTGAAGTTAATCCTGATTCAGGGCATCAAAATGATTTGGTGATGATGTGTTTACACGGGATGGGCAAAGTCATCTGAGAGGAGATATTATAAAAGTCTCTCGCTCTTCTTTTATCTACAAAAAGACTAAACAAAACAAACTGTATTGAAACCGAGTGAAATCGTGCAGTTTGTTTAGGGCCTAACGACTGAAAAAACACCCACCCCACGTGCTGTTGTCCCACATTGCCGAGTATCACTGGTTTGGCTTCCGGATGTGAGGGGAGTCTGGGTGCCTCGCTCGGTCCCCGGGGCGCCTCCGGGCTCCATCTCGGCCCGGACGCCCAGCACCACCGAGAAAAGTCTGTGCATTAAGAAGAATAAATGGAGTTCAAGTGTACAAATATTTCTACAAACGTTTTTTTTTTTTCATTCCCGTGACGCTATTGAAACTCGAGTGTCACGGTTTTGGGTTTGAAGTGTGGGTTTCCTGTTTAATTTTGAAAGGTTCCCTGTCTCGTGTTTCCTCGTGTCACTTCACTTCCTGTCTTCGTGATTGTCTGCTGTTCTAAATTGAATCCTCCCGTGTCTAATCACCTGCACCTCCCCTGTGTATTTAAACCCTGTTGGTCTTGTCCCTCCTTGTCCGTTCGTCTGTTTTCTTTTACTGCTTTTCCCGTCGCCACTATTCCAGTGTTCTCGAAGATTCTACAAAATATATTACTTTTTGCACCATTCCTCGGCTCCGTCGTCCCTTGAGGGCATTTGGGTTCTAATCCTGCTCCCTTCCTTGAGAGAACGTGTCATCGAGACCCTTATTTGGTTAATTTATAATTATTTAAAGTACGTGGTTGCAACTTGACAGCCAATTGTGATTCAAACCACGTTACTATGAAGGATTCTAACAGGTGGATGAAAGTCTGACTAGTTAGCGCGATATAATAGAGAGGGGTAGTAGCATCATGACAAACCAGCGCATATTCATATCACAAACTACATCAAAGATGTTTTATATCAGGCATGTCCTTCACAATGACTAGTAAATAACATATTTGTATTTATTACATTTAACTACAGTATGAGAATTAAATATCGTAAAATCTCCAAATCACTTTCATTCCACAAGAGTCATCAACGTGACCAACAGTAGACCGGCAGCTACGAGGACGTCCCAAGATGATTGTTAGCCCTCTTGCTTTAGTAATCTATGTTTATTAACATTTACGCAGCCAAAGTTAATTTACTGCAGTTTGGCTTGATCTTTAATTACAAATTTTTTTTTATGCCATAATATTGTTTTTCCAATAAAACAGAAGTCACTCCTGAGTCAGATAAAGAGCAGGGTGATATCAATTCCAATGAGACTAGATGTGTTGCTGTTATTATTTACACAAATATGTATGCCTTTTGACATGTCACTGCAGGAAAATCATAAAGTGCAATTATTCACGTTGATGATGGCTCTCGTCTCTTACGAGTCCCAGTAGGCCTCCAAAATGAGGCAGCAGACCAGACCCAGTTGTTATTATTGGTAATAATTAATTAGTTTTATCCATAATATGAAAAGCACACAGAGACATTATGGCTCTGTTCGGTTCAAGCCACATCAGCCTCATTATTTACATCAGTGCTATTCTTATTCAAATGTTCTGCCATGAAAAAGGCCTGTTGTCCTGTAATTATTGTCTCCCTTTCATAACTGTTAAGAGTCTTACAACCTGCAAACATACCTGACTATTGAGTGACACGAACAGAGACTGCATCTGCTTGCCTACATTAACTTGTTTTCCTCATCCAGATTTGTGTCACTCACCAGTGAGATTATACACATCATTAAACCATCAATCACACTGAAAAGATTGTGACTTTATTGATATTGGCTCAGGTGAGGTGCCAAAGCTCTTTCGTTATTTATTAGTTGGTTTCGTCAAAATCACAGCTTAGTGCGAGACTGCATGCAATCAATTCAAATGAATAAATCAAGATAATGTTGCAGAATCAATAATAATTTTCTCACAGTGCATCAATCTATCCCTTCATGCTCCATCTCTTCAGTACAATTTCAGTCAACGCCGCTCTGAGATCAACCTGGAAAACGTTGTGGAAAAATTGTTGAAAAAATTACACTCCAATCACCACGTGACCAATTATCTATTTCACTACACAGACACAGAGACGAAGTGTTGGATGACGGCATGTTGAGCTGGATCGACTTGAACAACCAGAGAAGAAGAGATAATCAGGGAAATCAGCTGCCGGTGTTTGGATGGAAACCTGCATGTTGACTGTTGCTCAACTGCAAGCCCACGCATACATTTCTCCAGAAAGAAATTACCTTACGAAGCACAAATGAAAGCTGAGAGGAGAGAAAATAGGATATCAAATTATGGGTAAATACCAGTTTAAAAAATACAATTTGGTAGTTTATCCATTTATTGTTAGTTTATTTACTTCTCCACTTCTCCTTTTAGCATTTAGTGAGCTTTTCTTGTGTCAAGAGGCCCTTCTTTATTATAAACTGTGGTATGTGGTGGATGGTGGATTTGAAAATGTTTGCTACAGTAAACTATAACATCTGGATAAATTGTAATGACATTTTGGCGTTACGTTTAAAATTATGTTTCTTGTTAAAAATATGGCTACAATTAAGAGAAACTTGGTAAGAACGCAACAAGCAAAAACTATTTGCCATGTAAAGATATGGTGGAGTGACACCTGAGCAGAGAATGACCAACCCCGATCTTTCACCCAGAGGCCGCTGCTTGTTGATGTGAAACAAGAAGTCAACAGTAAGGGCGCTTGCGTAGTTCTTTCCCCTAAAACTAACTTACTTGTTTCCTGTGAAGACTGAAGGTTATTTTGAAAAGAATGCACGCATCTAACGAGTGGATATTGACACGTGTTGCATGCTTTTCGTAAGAAAACGCACGAAAAAGAGGAGTATCTATTTCGTAAGATATCAAACAAACCATTGTATGAGAATACGTTGCACTGTTAGCTCTTGTTCACACTGTTAGCAGCTAACGGTGATAAGCTGTGAGCCATTGAGAGGTAAAGGATATGCTCTTGATTTCCTATTTAGCACCTTTTAAGTGTAGACATGTGTGAAACTCATATAGTTGAGAAAAACTGACTGAATAATTTATCAATATTCTGCAATAATCTCACCAAAAAAGTTTCATCTCTCATACTCAGTTTTTCCAAATTGTATTTCCACCTTCGCCTTCCAAACTTTTGAAGAGTATGAGCATCCTGGTGCACCGTGGGCATATGTGCCTTTAATGTGAACAGGATGGAAGTCTCTATTGATGGTTTGAACAGAGGAGCAAATCTTTGCAGGCGACTCCGGCAGCAGCAGCAGCAGCAGCAGCGAAACCCAATTTAACCTCTCACAGTATATCCTACAGACAGAATTTGTGGGTAAGGCATCACACAAAGTGTCAGAAACATCTGTTCAATCTGTTTTGTGCTCCAGTGGACAGTATGCCAAGATCTCGGGGCACACGGCTCTAAAAATGAAACACTGACAAGTCTGTCACACTTGATAAAAGAGGGAACAATAATAACCCTGTTGAGACTGCCGAGCGAAAAGAAAAATGGAAGTGGAAGGAAGCTTTGTACACTCACTACACACACATTGCCACTGAAACGTTTCAGATAACACAAAACAGATCATTTTGTGTCATCCTCGGCCTCTAGTGGAGGTATTTCATGCTCCAGACAAACCCCTGCCACTGCGTGTCCTTTGAGGGGGTGAAACGCAGCGGGAAGAGACACTCTCGCCGGCTCGTGACAACACCGAGGAGCCCAGTCACCACTGACAGAATAGAGTTCACTGGGATGTGAGAAGAACGGTCTTCAGGCAACAAATGCAACGGTTCAAACACGAACTAGCCTCAGCCAGCCGCTCGCTATTTGCCATCGCACCCTCAAAAGTTAAAAATACAACTAATTAGTCTGCCGCCTTCTTCAGGCCAGCGAGAGGTAGCGGCCTCCCCTCCGCACCCATCACCCCATGCATGCCCACACAGCCCTCTCATGGGATCGGCATGAGTGCTTAATAAGTGCTAAAACCGACAGGAGCAGTATATAAAGCCCCGCAGAGATTTCTCCATCTCACCGCCCTTAGCTTTCTTTTATCATTCCCTGACTCATTAAGGGGATTTTAATTGCTGAAATTCAACGAAAGAGGGTCCAATTCCAGTTTTCTTCCCAGTTCCATCGGTTTTTTTTCTTTCTTCTTTTTGTCTGTAATTGAATTTCTTGAAACCATGAGCGAACGTGACCAAACAGAGTCGTCATGTGGGGCGTACGGCGGAGGTGTGCCCTGGTTCCCCCCGAGAAAATGGTGGCAGTCCAGCAGGCTTTTCAATCAGGATGTTGGCCTGCCGCCTTTCCTGGAGCCGGGGGACCCTCGGTGGATGGACGTGGACCGGATCCAGAGGGGTTTGGCCGGCTGCTCCTGGCCAGGGTACATACCCGCTCCTCTGTTTGTGCCCTACATCTCTGGGCCCATGCATCATCCCGGCCAGCCGATTAACAAGGAGCAGTACAAGTGGAGGGTCAGCCTGGAAGTGGCTCACTTCTTTCCCTCAGAGATTTCTCTCAGCGTCCGAGACGGATTCCTGGAGGTTGGAGGTACAGAGCTTTGGCGTGCAGTTCTCATAATTAAACAGCATTAAAAGTTCACTTTAGCTTTGCAAATTACTTTTACACAGAGGATAGTTTCTGCTGAAGTATTAATAATCTTATCTAACTAATATTATTATCTCTAACAGAGTTATCTAAATAGACTTCTCTTGCAGTTCACAGAATAAACCCCTCAAAACTAAACACTAATGGAAAGGAAGCTGAATGAAACAAAATTAGAAAGCTGCTGAAATAATGGGCTCGGGGAAATCACAGCGCTGTGGCAGAAATTAATTTCTGTGTTGAGTGGTTGCTCTGTGTTGCTTGACTCCTCTGCGTGTCCTCACATTCTTCCCCATAAACGGTAATCCATCCCCAGGGAAGCACGAGGAGAGGCCAGACGAGCATGGATTTATTGCCAGATGTTTTACAAGGAAATACAGGTATGTAGAGTAAACACAGAATCATAACCTGCAGACGATTGCATAGCCACAGTTTAAGCCATTCTGAATGCCAGTCAGCAGCCACGAATGCAGACATCTGAAGAAAGATGTAGATATTACTGTATGTACATCAGATTCAGTGTCTGAAAACACTTTGTATGTGGCGACGTCGTGACAGGATCTTGTTGTTTTCAGGCTGCCAGATGAGATTGATGCGACCAAAATCGTATCCATGCTTTCTGTTGACGGTATCCTGACTGTGGAAGCTCCAGTTTTCGAAACCTTCGTTCCTTCTGCCATCGTCATTCCCATAAAGGTGATCACAGCTGGGAAGTTTATTTACATTTACGGGGCGAGACACCCCTACGCACTGATACATTTTGATACTTGGAGCTGTTTTGCTTCCATTTGTCTTCATTTGTTTCTGCAGATTTCTCCTAAATTTAGCAAAAGTTTGCATTAGATAATGCCTCATTTGTATATTTAAACATACAATTTCAGAAAACTTATTATTGTCTCAATGGAAGTAATCAAGTGGGGAAGTTTTGTAGTGATATTAATTAGTTAAAAAATGTTACACTATTCCCCTGAAGTGTCACAATTTATGGAATCTCTCTCAAAATGAGTTTCTCTCTCACTCCGAGCCAGAAATGTCCACTTTAGTATCACTTACATGCACCACATATTCCAGTTTCATTTTTTTATCTCTAGTCCGAAGGTTTTTATGTTCATAACCCGATTTATAGAACATTTTATTTCTAACAAACATGGAGAAAATAGTTTTTTGAGGCTGTTGACAGAATTTCTGATTGATGAAGTGATACAAAGAGAAATCCCAAATCCCCTCTGTAAAAAAAAACGTTGACTTTAATATGTCATCAAAATGAAACTTGAACCTGGCTTTATCCATTGTTCAGATTTCTGTTCTGGAAATGTATGCAAATTAGCATATATTTAATAAGATAATTCCTCATTTGCACATTTAAACATTATCATTTAAAAAAACTTCTAATACAAAAAATAATTGGCTTACTGTGAGTAATGAAGTGGGGAAGTTTCATGCTGATATCTATCAGTTAAAATGTTTGCCCTATTCACCTGGAGTGACTCCTTAAAGGCGTTCTTGCTGAGAGTTAAACACATTTCCCAAAATGTCAAACCATTCCTTTAAACTGGAGAGTTTAATAACAAGTTCTGAAGATTATGTGCTGATTGCATCCAATTCAATATCCCTCATGAGTCTCCACTTGAAAGGACTGGCACGCAAGTTCAGTGGTATTGAGGTGGGGCATTAAAGCTGAGCTAGCTAACCTGTAATGATCATTTGAAATTGTTCATTTCACTGCTGACATGTTCTTCTTATTTATTCACAAATACAGGTGGAGCTGGAAGTGACTGGAGAGAAACTGGAGAAAGAAGAAGCCCCTGATATAGAACTGGATATCTGCAGAGCACCGGAGGCCCAGTGTTTTCCATCTGCAGAGGATGACGGGGAAGAATCTCAACAAGAGGTTCAGGGCGATCAGGCCCACCCTGGCAGCGCCACAGCTGGGCCTCAGCAGCACGAAGAGGGGGGGGAACCCGAGGAGGAGACCCACGAAGAGCCAGCCGCAGAGTCCCGCCCTTCAGCGCCTGTAGATGGCGAAGGCACAGCGGGTCTCCAAGATTCTCCTGAGCACCTTGAAGATCAGGAAATCCACACGGATACATCCAAACAGCCAGAGCAGGAACCAGCCGCGGATGGAGAGATCCAGGTAATGACAGGCTCAGGGGAGGCTGCAGAGGAGATCACCCACCCCGAGGAGCCGGAGCTGGGCGAGAGTCCACCGAGCGAGGGCCCGAGCCAGGAGCCGGAGGCCTCCGACGTAAAACAAGAACGCACCGAGTAGAGGCACAAATATCGCCAAAATGTTGCACACACACACACACACACACACACACACACACACACACACACACACACACACACACACCTCATTTTGAGAAAACACTGAAACAGCCTGCACAGCTTGCCTTGCACCAGTTCAGAAGATGCCTTTTAGGTCCATGAATACACAGAGCCATGTATAACCATGCTGTCTTTGGAGCTCCAATAAAGCAATAGCATGTCAAAATGTTAAAAACCGTGTTGGTGTCACATGCTTTCACATCCTCTCAATCTTTAAACCAACGTGTGAATTTGCAACTGTTCCTGAATAAGTGATCACAGTCACGAGTGTCATGTTCATAGCTCCCTCTGAAGTTAAATAAAGTGATTAATTATCATGCCGTTTCAGCTAAGAAGTTTTGACATTAATCTGATGCTATACGTTTGCACAGCTGTGCATTAGTCACTTCCACATGAATAGCTTGCCCAATTATGACGTTGCCATGGCAGCACAGGTCCACTCATCATCTAATAGCAGTAAATACAGCCGTTTTCTGTGGGCTGGCACATCACACAAAGCGACCCCGTCGCACGGCCAAAACTGTGGAGGCCTTTTTGTCGTTTTCCGCAGTGTGACTGCAGTTTGGAAACTTTTCCCAGCCGATCATCCCTCTCGATTCCAATACACAAGAGAGGATTGCATTATTTTGCATCACACAACATGCAAAGGAACTGTCCCAATTTTTTTTTTTTTTTTTTGTGCCCTTGCATACAAAAGCTCTGGCAGTGCTGCCTCCGTGCATTCGGCCCATTCCGCAGCAAACGGCGGTGCCAATCTCACCCAGCACTAAGCCCTCCGCTAATCTGCTGCCCAATTCCTTCTGTTATCCAACAATAACACCACAGGCTCCCTGGATCCTTGGTGCCAGGCCAGAGAGTGGCACGGCTCGCAATAAAAAGACACAGATGTTAAGACACACTGGGAGATTGGCTGGACATTTGTTTTTATTGCATCAGCCAAACACAAAAGACATCAACAAAAAAAAAGAATGCAGGAGACAAACGTCTTTGGCAAACAAAGTCGGTCTGTCCGCTCCAGCAACCATGCAGCCATCTTCCCGAACGCTCAAATAGAAAAATAACGAAGGAAAAAAAAAAACGCAAACCAAGTTGCAAAACGTGGAACACTTCAGAATAATGTTTAGAATGAATTGGCACATAATTGAAGTATATTTACAATACACTTTGGTAGAACACGATTCACCCCATAATGAAGCCACAAAAGGTAACCTGCTTTCGATTCTTGTCAGTTTAAGTGACATTCATCAACTCAAAAGATAAACAACTGTAGAACTGAAGGAAGTCAAGGCACTCAAGTAAATAAAAGGCACATTTGTCTTCTTTTTTTTTTTTTAAACCAAATAAATCACATACAATACGTTCGATGCAAAAAAAAAACTCCACTTAATTAATTGGATGTTAACATAAATACAAATATGATTCACATACAGTGTCATATTATCCTACTGGTTAGTGAGAATGCTATGACTTATAATGCATCAGCGGTCCAACAGCTCTTGCATAACCTTCAGAATATAAACTATATGGAATATTAAAGCTGCACAAGACAAGTTAACATTTGTGAAATTGAAAAAAAATCCAATAAAACGTCACTGCAGTCCTGAAGATATGCATTTACCAATTATATATGAGAGGCACAGACTGGGTGGACTGGAAGAAATAAAACATGAGTACATGGTTATCCAAGCAGCTGGTCTCTATTCATTTTGTAATAAAAGAGTAAAAAAAAACAAAAAAAATATTTTTTAAGTTTTGCATTCTTTTGGACAGTTGAATTTGGGGTTTACATTGAAAGAGATGTGACACCTGAATTAAATTTAGGCAACGAGGCCAACATACAGCATCTCCGTCTGTAGGGAAAGGAAGCCGTTCACTTATCTGCTCGTGTACTTCAAATCTTTTCCTTGTGCAGCTTTAATAAGGACCTCAAACAGGACTTACCTTATTATATTTTACACATTAACATTAGGCTGAAGGCCACACATTTCCTATCAAACATGTAATCAATAGTGCAGGATGATTTGTTATGTTAGTGAGGACGCTGGGTTTTAGACTACAGGGGCCTCTTGGGGCTGGAGGGCCTCCGCCTCCTGTGTGTCTCCACCCTGCGGGGAGCCCTCGTTGCTGAAGAGGTAATATGGAGGCGTCTGCCGAGCTTCGATGATGAGGACGCCCTCGGGAGACAAGGAGGCGAAGACGGTCACGGGGTCCACATCTATCGGGATCCTGAGAGCAAGAGAGGTGAGAATGAATGAGTGGTTTTTTTTAAAATTTAAAATTTTTATTTTATGCAAGGGTAGAAGTTCAGATGCTAAAAGTGGCAGAAGTTTACTTGGTGTAAAATCTGCAAGCTGCTGTGTGTTCAGCGCGTCTAAAAGCACGAGTGGGAGCAACAAGAGCGCTGAGGAGAAACAGCCTAGAGAAACAGCTCACTTCCTGCTCGGAGGTCATGCAAAGGTTTTCCTCCATAAGAGCAGCAGACACTGTTAATTGGGGGGAGGAGGGGGGGGGGGTTATATTGACGCAATACCAATAAACAGCTCGCAGTCAGATGATCTTAGCGCTGTATTTTTAGGAGATTCTAGATGGGATTTTGACAGTTATTAAAAATGCTCACCCAGTCCTCCTCGGCTATAGCACTCATTCTACACTCACAAAATCTCACACCCAGGAGATGAACTAAAAAAGGAGATTTCATTAAAAATCCTCCAGCTCTGCGATGAACACGAGGTACGGAAAAAACACACGTGTGCTCCAGGTGTGAGGTAAAAAATAAACCCGATTTCCAATTAACGAGAGCATCTGTCTGCAGAAGTTTAACACCTGTAAATTACCATTAGTGTTTAGTTTCCTAATCTGCTGCTCTCATCTGCCATATAGGCAACAGCTAATTTTGTCTTTGCCAATTTTTGTTTTTCCCTCTTTGCTTAATATTTTTTGACATTTCTCATGCTGAAAATGTTATATTTGCCAAAGAAAAGTGTGATAATTGGCTTGCAAAACTTGCAGGAAGTTCTGCCAGAGCTGCAGCATGTAAGGGTTTACCTCCAGAGCAATGCTATTTAATGATAATACATTATCAAACTGATGCTTATTAAGGTATCAAGTTGATTTTCAAAATAATGCACCTCACTTTGGAATGAAAATCCTCCAAAGTGCTTCAGAGGCAAACACACAGAATTCCAGGCAACTCTTTGTCCAGCCAGTGTGGCCAAATATGGGTATTGTGGGTTTTCGGCGCGAGCAGCCAAGTGTCTCAGGGAGTTAATATAAACATCAGGCTGCCCTGTTCAGACGAGGAGACTGAGACTGTGAGTTTACACTCCATGTAATTAGAGAGGACCCTGCACTGGATTCCCCACTCCACTGAGAAATAAGTCAGAAGGGACTGAAACTTCACACAGAAGCTGACAGACAGAGGGGTCAAGTCAGGTCCATTTGTGTGGCCACATATCACATGCAGCGTCTCATTGAGCTTTCCAGGTCCACTGCAACAACAACATCCTCTAGACCCATCCCAAGTCCACGAAGAAGACAAGGAGAAAAAAAATCAAATCGAGGCCCTTACCCCTCCTCAAATGGAGAAAGTTGTTATGGTAGAAATACAGAGTCTTAAGAGTCGGATATAATACATCCAATTTAGGTACAACCTAAACAGGCCTCTGCCACGGCCCAATGCCCCACAGTATCTGGCAATGGGCACAAAAGTGAAAGATAAATCCTGTATCCGCCCCGTGAATCTGATGGTCTCCAAAATGTTGTGGGTTCTTCCTTGGTTTTAATGAAAATCGGGCAGGTTGTTTTTTTCTGTAATCCTGCTGACAAACAGATAAACAAAACTGAACCGAAAACATGACCTCCGTGGCAGAGGGATCAAGGCTGATAAAATTCAAGCTAAAAAATATATAAAGTTGCAGGAAGTAGGTCCATGAAAATGTCTTCACATCATTCCAAGGACAAAGGCGGTCAGGTATATGGGGGGTTAGGCGGATGGGAAGATGGAGGAGGCCCAGAGCTTTGAAGATAAACAATCATGCATATCTGATATAGAGTACTGTATATAATATTAATGTATATTATATATATCAAGACACTAGCATTGGACATAACTCATTCTTTTGCAAGCTTTATCGTCAATATCAATCTTTTTCAGAATGAGATCTCAGGCTCGAGCGGTTACTCTTTGCTGCTTTTGTTTTTTTTTTTCATTTTTAATTATCCCCTAATTCTACTTCATGATAACATATGCAAATGTAATATATACTATACTATACACAGATATATTGAATCTACTGTGCAATGTAATATATGTCAATGAAAAATACTGAAGCTAGACTACAATCTACAGGCATGCTAGCGAACTCTGTTAGCCTGTAGTTAGTGCTTTGAGCTAGATGCTAAAGCTAGCAGGCTAACGTGCTGATGTTTAGCGTTGGATTCTAATTATAGTAACTTTCTCTTATTTCTTTGTAATTGCCCCCCGCCCTCCCGCCTCCCCCCAACTACAGGATGCATCTCATTGCAGAATTCTTTTTTTTTTTTACCATGTTCACCATCATAGTTTAGCATGTTAGCATGCTAACACTTGCCAATTACCACTGAACATGAAGTAAAGTTGAGGCTGATGAGATTACCGTTCATTTTGCAGGTATTTGGTTGTAAACTAAATTATTGTAAACATTTAAACTGATGGTGGTGCCAAAGAGGAAAAGTTAAACGATGGAACAAAATCATTAGAATTCATTCTGTGGGCAATAACACCAAATTAAATTTGTTCTGTTCAGCAAGAAAATGTTCAGAAATTAAGACCGCTTCTATGATTTTTTTTAAAACTAATGTTAGGATTTAAATGTACCACACTACGGTCTCATGAGTCCACATCACCACCACTAAGATAAAGGCAGACTCATGTGTTTGGTGTGATGACGTTTTGTGGTCGCAACCGCCTTTTTTTTAGATTCCTTAAAGCTTCAAAATTACATTTTGACGCATTTTGTATTGTAGAACAAAACGTTAAAATCTCTTAATCTTGTGTTCACCGCAGACCATATTTCAGGCACCCAACTTTAAACCCGTCGACTTCGAGAGGAGGGAATCAAAAGTGAAAAATGTCCTGGTTTTTATTACTCATTCCTGCAGCACTCTATAATTTGCACTGTTCAGTGTAAAATATATTTGGTCTGTATATCGAGGAAAAAACTAAATTATAGCCCCCCCACCCCCCCACACCACTACCACTACATCCCTCAAGGAGCCAATCGCTGCGAAGCAAAGTTGCCCCTTCTGACAAAGTCAAATCCCTCAGCCGGTCCATTAACGGGGGACTCCAGCAGAAACCTTATCTGTCCGGCTCGGGGAGTTTATTTACCTGTGGCAAGCGCACATTTTATCTCACACATTGATTTTGTACAGCTGCCAAAACACCGTCCAATATGCTTTTCCCCCCACAGAGATGCAGAGACAGAACAGAGACAAGACAGTGAGACCGGACACGGTGACTCTGTGTGTGTGTGTGTGTGTGTGTGTGTGTGTGTGTGTGTGCAAAAGATTTAAGGCATAATGGATGTTGTGAACCGAGGTTTTTCTCTCTACACCCTCTGAACTGATTTAACAAACAACATATTTGGTTAATAAGTAACGTATTTCATGTTTAACAGAAAAGTCCACCCTTGTAAATCACCAGTCTATTCTAGCAATAACTTCTGTAATGAACTGCGTCTTTGTTTACTTTCCCTTTAATCTGGCTTCCCCTCCTGCTCATATCTGCATGAACTTGTTGCATTCATTTGAAGGTCGTCCAGGAAGTAACACTAACAAACATGTTTACCGTAGAACTAAACTTACAATACTAGTCTTATTGTGAGGTACATCAAATATTCTCGTTTCATGCGTCGTGCTAAATCGACATTTCATATTTCATACGTGCTGTAATGTGATGTCAACCATTCAGCCCACTTATATGTTATATTAGTTTTTGTTAGTTTTACGGTTTACTTATTTATTATATCTTTACTGTTTGATTACTTATTTATTAAAGTTGTTTTTTTTTTTTTTTACTGATGCCTCTTGTTGTTGCACTTTTTGGGCCTAATAAAGGATAATCTCATATTATCTCATATCTTATCTTCTTTATTAAACCACTCCACTACATTCAGAGAAAATATTTGCATTTTATTCAATTCTTCTGACAGCTTTTAGTTACTTTTCATAATAAACAGAATTTAAAAAAAAGTACTTGGTGCTTGATTTAAAGTACATCCTCAACCACACAAACTAGTACTGTGACTTCTCTGTGCTATCTCTGTTTTATTATGAGCAGAGGATTTGGGTATCGAGGTCAGTTATTTATATATTTAACCCCCTCCCCCACCAGAACCCCCTATATATATATATATATATATATTTCAGTCAGTCATTGATTTTAAGTTTTGCTTAGCTGAGGAGTACAGGGCTGATCTGAGGGCTTTCCAATTACCAGGATTGTGATATGAACAGTGCGGGGCGAGCACAACTGCTTACTAATTAGCGAACAGGAAATTAGCGGAACTGGAGTGACGCGCCAGCGAGACGGCGATTCGCACCAGCGATTAGCAACACTGCTGTTTGAAGTCCTCTCGCCGCCCAATTAAGAAGGTGGAGAGAGCCGAGGCAGGTTGTGGAAACTTCTGCGGCCTGTTTGGCTCCGATGAGTTCCAACATGAACGGTCGACAATATGCGAGACGTTCGTGCGGCTATACACACACACACACACATACACACACACACACACACCGATACTTCTCCGCGTAGAGCATGTGTCAGCACTCCAGTGTTAGGAAGTGTTGACAAGTTTTAATAGGAGAGTTTGTTTGTCCACTTAAAGCTGTTCAAAACTTTTTAAGTGAGAGCTGCAGACCGACTCTCACATTCTAAGGAGGTAAACGGCGATGACCCATGCAGGATGCTGTCACGCTCTTGAGTTAGGACATGGCGCTCTGGAGTCATCTTTTATGTGAAGGAATAGTTTATTTACAAAATGACCATCGCTATATCAATTACTCTCCCCGTGTTAACTTAAATTCTTGAGGAAAACTTTACTTCAAGTCGTACCAGTAATTTATCGGACCACTTCCGCATAAACAAGTATCACGCTTGTGCAGTCCAAAGTGGGGTTTTTATACTCTGGTTGCCATGGAGACATGTTTTTAAACACTGGGCGAGTAAATGACATACTAATGGTCACTTTGTTGGTGAAGTTTTCCTTCCTCCATTAAAAAAGTTAAAGTCTTCCAGGTTAGCTTCTGATTAACTAGCATTTCATTTTCATAGGGTTTTTCTCTCCATGTGGTCCTTTATGTACATGTTAGTATTTAGCAAACAAGGACATTTAATACACATAGAGCTTTTCAAAAACAATTGTTACATAAATTATTATTATAGAAAAAAAAAAGTAGCTACAATATTCTTTAGAGAATAAAGCCAAAGACAAAAGAGGGAATTAAAGTGACCGAGAAGACAAATGTACAAACTCTAACAACCAACGCGTTTCCTTCGACACTGCTTGCATGCACGTATGTTTGTGAGTAGCTGGATAGAAAAGTGATTTTCTCCTGAATAATATTCATAGGTTTTAAGAAATAAAAGCTGTACAGTATTACACAAGAAAAACAAACAAAGATATCGCTTAAATAAACATAAACATATCCATAAAAAACCCCAGAGCCCCCTGAATCCATCTCTTGACCCATGTGGGGTCTCCGACCCTGGAGTCGGAGACCATTAATACATTCATATATATAATTTGGCTTAAAAGGTCGCAACACTTTAGCATTCAACATATATTATCTTGAATACATGATCATAAATATGGTTTGTGTCCAATTATATGCAGTGTGAAAAACCAAAAGAGAGTTTGCATCCATCATTCATCACTGAGATTATACTCACTGTATCTTCTTTGTGAAATTCTTTGTGACGATGCCTCCTTCTTCCTGCTTCTCTTCATGTTTTCCTGTTTGAAACAAAACCCAAATACGTGAGTGAGTGGAGAGGAACTCTAAATAACCTCAGATATATAGATAGATAGATAGATAAATACTTTATTAATCCCGCAGGGGGAAATTTTTTCAGTACAGTAATAATATGAAGAAGAAAATAAGAAAAATGCACAATATATACAACAAATAGAATAGAATAATAATATTAACTTAAATTAACTAACAAAACGAAACAGTATATATTTGAGTGTAGACAGTTTAGCGACGTCATGTATCATAAATGACTCGATTTGATCACAACCTTTAAAATGTATCCACGAGCTTCATAATGGATGTAAAATACAAAAAGCAGGTGATGACACCGGGATCAAAACATGTTTCATTTGGCACACACACACTTTTCCATTGCTCAACCAGTGGCAGTGTTTTTATACTTTGGGGCCACTGGGTGGGTTGAGATGAACATGAAATGATGAAACACCTCCTCCCAGCTCGGTTTACGGCCGTTGTATCTCTCGGGCTTGCTCCAGCAGCTGCTCCGGGGCTGCTAAATATCACGGCCCGCTCCACCCCTCGACCCCCGTGTGCACTCCGGGCTCCGCCGCTCGCTACCTTATACCCCCACGGTGACGACGCTGCCGGCCCACAGTGCTGGACTCCAGACAAAACTCCAATGGAGGACTGTGCTAAGATCACCGGTGAAGTCATGGCGTTATTATTTCAACCTCACCAAGACTTAAAACCGGTCCCAGGTCATGAATAATGGAGGTTTGGTCCAACAAGGCGCTGCCTCTGATTCTTTTTAAGGCTCTCACGACAGAGATGCCAAATTCCAGATGCTCTATGTAATGCTCATCATATGAATGTTCTGGGAGGAGAGCTGGGGGATGGGACGGTAACACTTTACAATAACAATCATTATTAAGTAAAATAACGATTAACTAAAGTTTAATAAACTATCAAAATATAATTTTATATATATTTTGATAGTTTATTAAACTTTAGTTAATCGTTATTTTACTTTTACATAACAATTACATGATAATTAATAATGTTTACGAAATATCATGCTTATATATATTATAAAAGTGTTTTAAAATGTATTTGTGTCATTAAATATTATAAATAATATATTGTATTATAGTAGGTAAGAGACGATGATTACATTCTGTTTACATTATTAAACTGTTTATTAACAGTTTATTGTTGCAAATATATTGTAACACAGTATATACTATATTAGTATAATAGTTTGTAAAACATCTATAAACATTATAGGACGACCAGAAACAAAATATAAACCATTGACAACGTATCTATTAACCATTCACCAGGGTATCATAATCATTAGTTTCAACTTTATAAAAGCATCCAAATAATGTTTATAGATGTATTACAAATCACTAACAAAGTTAATTTCTTAAAAGGTTTACAAATAATTTGGTAATCATTAACTAATACTTAATAAAGTATATAAAATGTTATAATGAATACAACGATGAACTGTTAAAATAACATAAAATATAGCATTATTAATTATCATTTCATTGTATGCTAATAGTAAATATGAACTAAACTATTAACTACAAATTTACTTTATTATTGATCGTTGTCATAAAGCATTACACAAGGACAGGAATGGTGTTATTATACTTTTGTTGCTGCGTGTCATGGAGAAAGGCATTCAGTGTGTTTCCTTGTGTGTTTACAAATGGTCGATGCAACCATGTAGTTTGTTAGTTATCTTAAAGCTTCACTAATCCACATTATTTACCCGCTGTATTCTACCCTGGACACTAACGGCCGACAGACGCAGCTAGATGGTGAACAAAGTGGAGCAGTTAGAGGCTAAAGACATGGATATTTACCTCACAAGTTGGTGGAGACCAAAAACGGAGCTTTAAACTACGACAAGGAGCTTTCATGTTGTGTTTAATTTTGCGGTTCATGAGGACAAAAGTAGTGTGGGAGTGTTTCCGAGAGCCAGAGTCTCTTTAGAAAACCTCTCAATTCACTGCAGCAGGGGTCTGCCCGTCTGCCCGGGACTCTGAATATACATATGCATGCTAATGTAGCTCTGGTGACAACATGTCAGTGTCGCCTTTACGGGAACAGGGGCTGCAAACGCAGCGAGGTCAGGGGTTCTATTTCGTGTCACTGCCTCTGAGGGAACGAGTGGAAAAATAAGTTGGTCTCTCCCTGACGATGATGATATTAAAAACGCAACTGGTCATTGAAATTATGCTTCGATTTGAATTACATCGTTTTTTTTATTCATGTGAACTGTTGAGCACATTTGGGTATAAATAATAAATAGCTTTATAAAATTACCCAAAATTGATTTTTCTTTTGCCATTTGGCAGTACCTCCACGGTCCACTACGTGGTGCTCTGAGGCTAACCAGCGATTAGGTTTAGGCATGAGGAGTGAGATTGGTTAAGAATATCATGTAAGCCAATCAGAGGCAGAGTAGGGCGGGTCATGCCTTCGCCACAGTGGGATTGGTAATATCACGCTCCAGCCCAGTAATTGAGAATACCTGAGCTAGATTACCTATACATATATACATATATACATATATATATATATATATATATATATATATATATATACACATTTCATCTGTTGCGTTACTTCTTCCTTTGTAACTAATTTAATCGCCGCTGTCCCTGTTAAATAAACAAACAAACAAACAGGATAAATAAAATACAGCTTGTTCCACGGCTCCGTAGAATCGAAGCTAATTAACACTGCTTTTAGCTAAGTGCTCTGATCTTACAGGGACTGGATGGATCCTATGTCAGTTTAGTCTGTTGCTGCTTGGATTAGCTCAGTCCAGACCAGAACTAGGCCTCTAAAAGCGCTATTTATAATGCTAACAGGCTTACGGATGCATTTCAATTGTTTTTTTTGAGTTTAGCTTGTATCTTAAACTCTTCCGTTCAGGAATTTTGCTATAATTCTAATTCTCTAAGAGTGACAATATTCAGTAACACTTGAATCCGCTCAGGTGAACCGCAAGCGATGACGAGTACATTGAGTTCTTCTGGAGGATTCTGTGCTCAACATTTGTCCCTTCGTGTACTGAACACCTCCAGCATGCTTGTATCACTCTCCCCGTGTGTCACACTTTTAGATCGGGGGGTCGAGTCACTAACAGGCCCAACATGGCGCTGATTGAATGACCCAACTGGCATACCAACAATGTGTTTATTAAAAACTCAGAGTCGGGGGGCCTGCTGTCCTCTGCGCCCTCCTCGGCCCCGGTCATCCCTGGAATTCATCTGTCTCCATGAAGCACTGACGCGAGGAAGTCATTTCTGTAACTTACTCCCATAACCAGTGACTGAGCATGAACGTGACACCGGAAGGAGACGGAAGGACTGCTGGGTAAAAGACTGGATCCAAGAACATTCTCTCCGCCGTCTAGCGGGGGCTCGTCTTATTGTAAACAGAGACTGTTGTCACGGGCCTTGCCTTAAATCTAAATCGAGCCCGTGGGTGACTGAGGGAGTGATTCTCCAGGAATCTGAAACAGGTGTCCAAGCTTGAGGATCCGCCTGCCAACATGAAAGTCCCAGGCCCCCAAATCTGTTTAGCTCTTCCATATCAAGACTCATTAATGCTGAGACCATGTTATACCGCGGAGGCTTTCATTGTGCTGCTTTCAAATCTGCTGCCAAAGTGAAAGAGCTGGTATTTCTCAGTCAGGTGGGAGTGAAGCTCCTGAGAGAGAGGATTCTGGCTTTTGATTTGGTTGGACTGCTGCTTTTTCCGAGTTCACGTGTTGTTTTGAGCATGTTGTATGTCTCACGTGATGGTTGTTCAAGATATTTTGTCTCAATGTGACCAGCCAGTGAAAAATTAAAGGAGGAAAAATAAATATTGAGGTCAAGAGTCGAAATTCCCCATTGTTTATATTATAAATACATTGCAGATGTTCAATTATTATTTTATTTGAACTTTTAGCTTCCTAATTCAGATCTATATGCTGTTTTAATTCCATTTTCCACACAGCCAGATACAATTATTACTTCATTTAATTCTAGTATAGTTTGTCCAAAAAGAAACATTCATAGAAACTGAGTCTTAAGACATTGTACATCTTTGAAAAACATGATGTAAATATTCCCCATTAGCAATACCGAGGGCATGACCTCAATGTCCTTAACGGAAGTTACAGCACTGCATTTTTTTAAGTGTTTTTCACAAGCAGATGATACTATTTGCCCAAATGTATTTAGTTTGTATTCTATTCAATGTGTAATGTCTATTATTTTCATTCTGATTATGTTTTTGCGCGATTAAATCCCCATTTTTAAAAGGCATTTGATGTTTTTTAAAGGGCTCTATGAATAACACTGAGCTGATGGATGTCACAGTGGGAAATTACCAGTTGTGTTCACTTCGACCTCCAGTTATTGATACCAAAAGTCAGACCCTTATCCTCAATGAACGTGACTATAAAAGTTATTTATCCTGCTGAACAAAATAAATGTTTCAATTCAGTTTAGGCCTCCGCAACAACATCCCAACTCACCTGACACTTCTACAAATCCGTCCCTCGTCTTGATGTTTAACTCCTCTGGTTTGAAGCTGTGGACGTTCACGCAAACTTTCCAGGGTTCCCCCCCGGTGGTGGTGGTGGTGGTGGTCGGGGAGCTCCGGGAGGAGGGCTCGCCGTACCTGCTGGTGTACACCGCGGGGCCTCCCGCGGACTGCCGCGAGGGGAAACCTGTGCGTAAACTGCTGCCGAAGGGCGACGTGCTGAGGCGCGTGCCGAGCCGACCAGGCCGAGCCCAGCCCGGCCAGTCCATCGCCAAATCGTCGGGGAAAGGCGGAATCCCAAAGTCATCCTCCATAAACCGAGAGCCGAGCTGATCCCTGAACGGCGACTCTCCAAACGGATCCCGGGGAAACCTCTGGCGGCTTCCCATCGTGTAGAAGTCTCCCTCTGCCATGTCCAGATGACTTCTAGACCAGTTCAAGTTCTGCTGTTTGGACCAAACAACCCCGAGCCAAGACTTTTCTTTTAAAAAACAAAAAGAAAAAAAGGAAAACGCAACCAGAACTACTTTAATCTATGCGTATTAGACTTTATCTGCCTCGGATGTTGCGCATAACAACACGGTCACCAGTTCACCCAACAGCAGGCCGTCAAAGTGCACGCTGCTTTTCCTAAAAAAGTAAATCCCTGCTGGCTGTGGGTTTTATACTGGACGGGGATTTCACAAGACGACGAGTCCCGGAAAGCGCTGGGAGGATCTGGAGAGCGGGCGCACTGCAAAAAATATCCACCTCGGAAGCCAACCAGAGTCTCCAAATCCTTAAAGTAAAGAGAACAGGGGACAATGACGCCTTCCTCTACTCCAAATAAAACCGCGTCAGCTGTTTATCAGCGTCCAAACACCAGGTTAGGAGGTAAACTAAGATGAAATGACTTGTTGATGTGGATATTTTTTGCAGCGCAAAGTGCAACAGCTGACCAGAGACCAGAGACCAGCCCCCCCCCCCCCCACACACCCTCTCCCCTCTCCCCCCTCACCCCCGTTTCCACATGTCTCTCACACGGAGCTGGAGCTCCCTCCTCTCGGTGACTCACTGGCTTTTTAATAGCAAAACAACGCAGAGCTTCGGGTCAGACGCACTGATGTCACAGTACGGATAAAACAGGGGGGTCGTGTTTCAAGAAGTGCGTCTTCAAAACGTAAAACAAGACGTTTTTCTTTAATTCAGGACATGATTTCATACAGATTATTCTACACACACGCAGCGAAAGGAGAAGTGGGGTTTTTACAACGTGGAGTTCCCACTGACACGAGATAAGATGTGACAGCATGTAAAACAATACGCTCCTTCATATATGCATGATTTCACACTGAAACACGGGGTCACTATTGCTATAGGACTTTGTAATTGGGATTTTTCTTTTTTTTTTCATGATAACAAAAGACATGATCGGAGGGATCTTCAGCACAAAGACATCTAGAGTCCATCGAGGGGCGTTTTGTCTCCTTTTCCTCTGTGCACTAGTAAACTATAGGCATCATATCCACACCAACATTTCTAACATCCAGCAAGGCCCAAAGCACATTCTGTACATTTAAATAATCACACCTTTTTGTACAATCTATACAATGCAGATGCGTATTTACACCACAGTAATTACATATTCAAAATGACTTTGCACAAGAACTGATGTAAACTTTACATTGTGAGACGAGGGGGGTGCAGGGGGGGGCGGGGGGGGGGGGGCGCTGTGTTCCCGGGGGCCCAATCTAGAAAAGTTTATTGACTCGACTGCACAAATCTTCCACTGGCAACTCCTTGACACGAGTCGTCATGGCTTAAGAGTTTGTGGATGACTTTTTGTGCCGAGTCCCTTCCTTCCTCTTCCTGCGTCACATTTCCCTCGTTCGTCCAATTTCGTTGACATTCAGGGAAATAAGCTGAGAGTATTGAGTGCATAGAGAGCAGTCTGTCGGGCTTGGAGCAGTTACACAGACAGGATGATGGATTTGAAGTGATTGAGAAATATAACTTCTAATTATACGGAGAGGCAGTTTCAAACTTCCTTCGCAGATTGAAACTCTGCAGGCAAAGTTTCCTTGAAATGAACTTTTTTGGAATCGCTTTGACACTTTGAGAAACGCGCCGAGAGAAGATTGATGACAGTCTCATCTGTGTGTGCGCTACATATGAAGTTTTGATTAGCAGCTGGTTAGCCTAGCTTAGCATACGGACAAGAAACAGCCAATCTTTAAACTCACTAAATAACATTTCATATCTCGTTAGTTTTTAATTCGTACAAAAAAAGGCTTGATGTTTCCAGATAAACGGTGGAGATTTCAGGATGTTTTTGTGTCTAGCCGAGAAATACTCAAATAAACCTCCCGTAGTCACAACGTGTCATTTTTAACAGTTAAAGCCACTACAAGGAACCTTCATTTTGTGTGGATTTTGGCGGTCCCTGTGGACAAAAGCGGTAGTGTCCTTTAGAAAACCTAAAAAGTCTATTACGACCAGTCTCGGTTCTGGTTCTCCCGTGACCCCTTTCCCTCCAGCGGGCCCAGCAGTAAGGCCGGGGCCTCCTGCAGCGTGGCGTCAGGGAGCAGCGAGGTGAAGCTCTGCTGCCGGCTGGAGGAGGAGGAGGAGACGCTTCGGTGGGACACCGAGCTCTCCTCCTCCCGTTGAGAATAATTATGTAGAAATAGACAAATAAATATTCTCACTGACACTGACTCTCATTCACTTATGAAGGTCATATAAAAGCATCCGTATTAAATTGAGACTGTTTCATAACCAGTTCAAAGTTCCTCACAGTAACTTTGGATTAAACACATAAGATATTTTCTAATTAGTGAGCTTTAGAGGTGCTGGCAGATTAACCTTTTAACAAAGCCAAGCCAGCTTGTTTCCAGTCTTTATGCTAAGCTCACTTAGCTGCTGTCTGTAGCTTCATATTGAACAGACATATATGACAGGTATCAATCGTCTCCTCTAACTCTCTTGGCAAGACAGCGAATTAACATATTTCCCAAAATGTCAAACCTTTGCTTTAAAAACAAGCACCCAAAAGACAAAAGATCAGACCTTTTTGATTTTTAACATCTGCCTCTACTTTGAGGTTTACGTATGAGTAATGTGGCAAAACCCAAGAATAATTTACAACAAACCAAACATAAACTACAGCAGTGTCATAACAACTAAATTGACAGCGTTGCATAGAAAGATTGACCACCACCGAGAGGGACAACAAACCAATAAATATTAAATAAACAATAAATGTGGATGGTGCTGCACAATATATATAAAAAAAAAAAAAAAAAACGTTTAAAAAAATCCTTTTGGTTCCCCAAAACAAAATCCACTATGTTTTCTTTGCCATGAGTTGTCAAGCAAAACACCTCCTCCGACACCGTGAGGATTTTGTCCCTGTGCAACGCTTCGATCGCTCTCGGTTGTATTACATGGACTGACATTTCAATCGTTTTCCACTTGATCAGAGGATAAATTAACTTGACATTTGAGCCGACAGCCGGTTTGCCCGCCGTCAGGCCCCCCTCGCCGATTCATTTTTCAGAGGAAACGCGTTTGCTCTGCCCCTCGTGAAGCGCACCGATCAGAGCACTAAACCTTTCCTTTATTCCCGAGCCGTGTGTAGACACTCAAACGTTACCTCGATACTTAAATCCACAACGTCCAGACCCGACATGGGGCAGTAAACGCCTGGAGTCTGGTGGAACTGGTGCATCTGCACTCACATTAGCCAACACATACTTTATATCGCCCCCAAAAATTAAGTAATTGCAACCTTTCTTGGTACCTTCAGGCCTTATTATGCACTATTTCAAAGAACTATCAATTTTCAAATAAATACTAAGCATTAATTTAAGAGAATAACGGAATGGGAAGTGAATGGACACAAAGTAAGCAACAGCGATGTGAGTCGACCAAACACAGTTTGTGCAGTTTCTATTGTAAATATCTTAAGAGATGAACAGTCGCAGGCCGTTGTGAGTGCTGACGCAAGAGGATGCGGTGCAAGAACAAAAAACAAACAAACAGAAAGACATTCAGTCTCCAGGGGTCTCTGTGGGCAGAGAGAAGAACGCTGCCTCAATGAAAGACGGTAGTCGGACATTTCCACTCAAAGCGGAGCACAGTCACACAGTCTGGCTGCTCCAACATCCGTGGCCCGTAACGTGCTCGTGGCAACCCTAATGCCGGGTTTTGTGCCGTTTGTGCAACGAGCCGCGACTCCGGCTGCGACTGCGAGTCCCAAAGATTGAGTTCCAGGACGAGCTGCGGCTGTAGCTCCTGTAGGAGGAGTAGCTGTGGCTCCGGCTTCGGCTCCGGCTCCTGCTCCGGCTCCGGCTCCGGCTCCGGCTGATGCTGTGGAGCGGGCTGCGGCTGCGGCTGCGGGTGAAGAGGCTGCTCCAGGACGACACGCTGGTGGACCGACTGGTGGAGGACGGGCTGGGTCGGAAGTAAGGGATGGGCCGCTTCCTGGCACTGTGGAGAGCAACGACGGTGAGCGGTGAGAAACTGACCGAGAGTGAGAACACTCAAGCTGCAACGTGACCTTCTCTAAACCTTAAAGCCACACTGATCATTGTTTTCACATCAACAATGTGTCAAATGACGAGTTCATTGTTTTGTTTTTGTTTTACTGCAGCAATTTCAATTTTGAACTGAAACCACAATCTTTTCCTCAAACTGACCAAGTACTTCTGTTGCCTAAACCTGAACAAGTACTTCTGTTGCCTAAACCTGAACAAGTACTTCTGTTGCCTAAACCTGAACAAGTACTTCTGTTGCCTAAACCTGAACAAGTACTTCTGTTGCCTAAACCTGAACAAGTACTTCTGTTGCCTAAACCTGACCAAGTACTTCTGTTGCTTAAACCTGACCAAGTACTTCTGTTGCCTAAACCTGACCAAGTACTTCTGTTGCTTAAACCTGACCAAGTACTTCTGTTGCCTAAACCTGACCAAGTACTTCTGTTGCTTAAACCTGACCAAGTACTTCTGTTGCCTAAACCTGACCAAGTACTTCTGTTGCCTAAACCTGAACAAGTACTTCTGTTGCCTAAACCTGAACAAGTACTTCTGTTGCCTAAACCTGAACAAGTACTTCTGTTGCCTAAACCTGACCAAGTACTTCTGTTGCCTAAACCTGACCAAGTACTTCTGTTGCCTAAACCTGACCAAGTACTTCTGTTGCCTAAACCTGAACAAGTACTTCTGTTGCCTAAACCTGACCAAGTACTTCTGTTGCCTAAACCTGACCAAGTACTTCTGTTGCCTAAACCTGACCAAGTACTTCTGTTGCCTAAACCTGACCAAGTACTTCTGTTGCCTAAACCTGACCAAGTACTTCTGTTGCCTAAACCTGAAAACTAAATAAACCTATGTTTGAAGTTTATTTTGAAAATACAATATGCATGTAACGCTCCGCAGAGCCGAGGGGCAATTCTTTGTGAATTACTAAGAGCAGCCCCTTTCACATAAGTAATACACAAATATTGATCAGTGCAGCTTTGAAACAGTATAGATTAGTGGAGCAATAACACCATGACGTGATATTTATAGTCTTCCTTCGTGCATACAGCAGTATGAAACAAAAGAAGGAGTAAAGCTAACTGTCTGGCAGACAAGCTCTGTTAAAGAAAGTGAACATCACACTTTGCTCGTTCTTTTTTTTTTTTTATAGATTTCAGATCGCCTGTGTTCCACCATCTGTTCCTTTAGCACCTGTGGAGGCTTCAGAGCTGACGGTTATCTCATCCTCTGGCTAAACGCCATTTCAAGGTACGCAGCTCATCAACACGATGAGAGAGCTTTCAGTTTGGGTGGGACCAGCAGTACGTATTTACTCCCCTTAGGCATATTAATGTTCCGTATATTGTAGCAGTAAATAACTGTACCTTGTGATTCGCCGTGCTTCCAGATGGCTCGGCGAGTCTCTCCTCCGTTTCTTCATCGGCGAGTAGGATTTCCGTCTCTGTCTCTTCCCACTAACCTTGTGTGCATGCTTCACATCTGTCCCTCTGGAGCTATGTGTTCTCTTTCTGTCTCGGAGTCTGGCAGGCGGACAAAACAAAGAGAGCGTTTAACAAAGTAAACGTGTATTTGTTACATATTTATACATATACACACTCCTCACGAGGAGGCCTGAAAGGTTTGGTTAGGTTCACCTGTCAGCGCTGCGTCTGGAGTAGCTTCCTCTGGAGCTCAGGCTGGCCACGCTGCCTCGTCGCCTCGGATCAGCTGAAGAACTCGGCGAGCGCGAGTACGAGCTGGCGGCGAGAAAAATGAACCATTATCGAGCAAAGCAGCGGGAGTTATGATTCCATTAAGTGTTGCACATTCGATGGCCGAAGAGCAAAACCTCCTAACTGAAAAATTTACTTTTTTGAGAATACAAAAAAAAAAAAAATTTTGTTAAGGATACCCGATACATAATAAAAAATACAAAAAAATACAAAAAAATACAAAGAAATACAAAAAATTAAAAATGAAAAATATACAAAGTGCAGATAGGAGGTTATTGCACTTTTCCTGGATAATTTTGCAGATAGGAGGTTTTGCACTTTGGCCATCGATTATTTCTATGCCAATTCCTGAAATTTCTGTAATTATTTAAACAATTAAATATGAACAAGTGCATATTTCCATCAACTTCCTTTTGAAAATGTATCATGATAGCATTTGTGTTTTTGTTGATAAATGAATTTGTCTCTTTTTTCTGTTTTCCATACTTATGTACCATTGTTTGCGTTTTCCTCTGGAAAGTTGTTTGTGACATTTTCCGTACTTATGTCACGTTGGTTACATTTTAGTAGTAGTTTACGTACTTATACTATGTTTGTGACATGTTTTCGGAACGTATCTTATGTTGTTTGTTACGTTGTTTACGTTTTACGTTAGAAAACTTATTTAATGTTTGTTACTTGTTTTCTGTACTTATGTTACGTTGTTTACGTTCTACTTTGGAAACTTATTTAATGTTTGTGACGTTTTCCGTACTGTTACGTTGGTTAAATTTGACTTAGTTTACGTACTTATGTTACGTTGTTTACGTTTGACTTAGTTTACGTACTTATGTTACGTTGTTTACGTTTGACTTAGTTTACGTACTTATTCTATATTTGTGACATGATTTCGCAACATATCTTAGGTTGTTTGAGTTTTACTTAGTTTACGTACTTATTTTAAGCTAGAAATATTTTTTGAAGAGGTTTTGTTGCCTAAAGCTACTGCTGCTGTCTCAAGGTAATGGCGTGGCATAGAACGACACGTGAAGAGCCTAAAATGCTTTATCATGACACACGGAATGCCCTTAAAATTCCAAAGTGCTATTTATACGCTTTGCTATTCGGGCACCACGGATATCTTTACCACATTTCATGGCAATCCATTTGACAGTTGCTGAGATATTTCAGACTGGACCACAGTGCCGCCGCCCACATTCCCACTTTTTCTTATGTGCAAATTGAAAAAGTGGAAAAGTTATAGTATAACCTGGCTATTATTGTATATTAGCGATATAAAACGTAGAGGTAGTTAACCCACCTGCAGGATGACAGCGACAGGCTTCGAGAGTAGCGGCCGGAGTATCTGGAGCTCCCCGAGGATCTGCTCCTGCTCCTGCTGCTGGATGACCGCGTTTTCATTCGCCTTCCAGACGACTTTCTCCTCCTCTGGGAACAGCTGGAAGTCTTTGGAGACCTCACAACCTCCACCCGACACCCCAAGGTTATCTGCCCTCTGCAACGAAAACACGTTTCACTGCTTTTGAGCGATAAAGCCAAGTGTTTGTTTTTAAGAAGAAATGCTCTCCCTATTGTTCTCACTCACAAGATGAATATTTCAAAAGAGGAAACAGAGCGTGAAAAACAGAAGATAAACAGCTTGCAATTTTCCTGGGATGCATTCATTCAGGTGGATTATTTATTATGAACACAACATTACCTCTTGCCGTTTCCACTGAAAAGGGCCGCCGACAAGCCGTCGTCCACATAAGGTTTGCACAGGGAAGCGTAGCTGGTCACAGAGTTCCCTGAATCAGAGGCATTGTCTCTGTCAGTGAACTTCAGCTTCTCTGGCGAGGCCAGACGTTTACAGTGGTTCCTCTTGTTGTCAGTGACACTCGCCTGAAAAACACCGGTTTTGCTTGACGGCGGCGACGATGTGTCATTCCCCGAATCGTAATCGTGCGGAACTTCGGTCTGGCCAGATAAATGCTGAGACCCTTTTCCGTGTAAAATCTCTCTTCCAGGTTCGGACGACAAAATCTGCAAACAGACAAATAGGCTGCAGCTTAAAACCAAACGTGTGTCGATTAAATGAAACCTGCTATCTGCTCTGATGCACTGTGAATACTCTAGTACAATAGGCACATATTCCCTTGAAAACACAGAGAAGGAATTTTTTTTTTTTCTTCTTTTTTTTTCTCGGGACAGAAAACTTTGAAAGATAAAGACATCATGCAAATTTGAAAGCATGCGATTAACCCCAAAAGAAAGTCTGAACTCAACTTAAGTCAAAGAAATCAAGAAGAAACAAATCAAGATAAAGTCAGTCTAAACTAAAACAATTATATGAAAGGAAGAACAAAAGAGCAGAGAAGAAAGAAAAACTATGCGTGGAAAGATCTACCGGCTCTAACTCGAGTGAAGAGAAAAAGAGTAAACAATAGCCCCATTGAAAAGCCTCATTTAAAGAACATCGAACAAACATCACAAAATGGGTATTATGTAGAAATGAAAAGGATTGCAGACAAAGAGAGATCCCATCAGTATATCTAAGAAAGCCCTCAGAATGGGACAGATGACTGTGCTCTTTCTCCTGTAAGAAGTAAATCATTTGCCTGCACCGACCTACAAGTATAAGCCCTAAATCTGCGGATAGCATCGACTTACCAATCAAGATTTCCTCCTTAAGTAGGTAAGGTGTAAGAAAAAGGGAAGAGCGGGCAACATAAGTGCATCATTAGAGTTGTAAATTGCAAGAAAAAGACAATAACCCTCTCTTCAAACCCAGAGCCAGTTAGATTTATCTTGGCATGTTCCTTTTTCAGGAGCAAAAAAGTCCCAGAATACTTTTAAAGGTGTGCTTGTATGCGAGTACAACTACTGCACACTGAAACTAGGACGTTGTTCTACTGCACACGTCCACAGACGGAAAAAGATACTAATAGTTGACTAATCTTGTAAAATTATGATCTCTCTTTATTTTTTGACTACGAGAGGTTTATCCAGTCGGTCCTCCCCAAGGTTTCCCATCATCTAGTCTGAAGACCGACCCTGAGGGAAATTTAGTCTTTGTTTGTCTTCTACCACTCACATCGTACCCAAAAGTAAAAGATTTCACTTATGGAAAAAAAAACAATTTTAATCAGGGACATTCTTCAATGTCACCTGGAGATGTTTTGACAAGGCTGCCTTCAGATAAACATTTCAAATGGTTCTTGGGAGATTTCTTTTACTGCTGTTGCCACAACGTTTCTTATGCTTCCACCACAAAAGAAATTCACCAATTCATCACTTATATTTACAAGAAAGGTTGACATATTTAATCATCAACCACATTCACGTCAATTAATCATATTTTTGAAGGTTTCTTTTCTTTACGGTCATACCTACCTTTCCCTTTATGGATTGCTTTTTTTGGGAAAGAAATATTAAGCAAAAGATCATTCTGCAATACTTTTGAAATGATGTGCTTATATTCACCACACCAAAACCCATAAATAAATGCAAACACCACTGAATAATTGTGTTCCAGTAAGGCTACCCCTCAGCAACTAACTGTGAAGTCCTCCTGAAAGACTATGGAATATTGAATACCCGGCATGACTCAATATATGGATTCATTTATTGAATTTCAATTAAAAGCCTGGGGTGTGTAATTAAAAACATTTCTCTGTGCAATTAGCATAATTTAATGATTGCTGGAGAGAAATTAAATACATTGCATGCTCCAATAAGCTTGAGACAATGAGTTTAAGGACATAGCTGTATTTATGTGGCTCTTTGGGAGAACATCACTTTCAAAAAAGAAAAGCAGAATCAACCTGCAATAAACAGCTAGAAGCCGTCAATTACAGTTTAAAGATGTTTGTTTTCTGATGGTTTCATTTCAGCTGGAAGTTTAGCATAAAACAGATGCAATGACCAGAGGGGACTGAGAAGAGTTGAAGTGAAAAGAACATTTTTTTACCACTTCTGGCTCCTGAAAGACAGTATTTTGTGAAATTTCAATATTTCTTTTTTTTGATCCAATGTGGCAAGAAAATAATTTAAAAAATCCATAATCATTCTAAGTGGTGGCTCTTGATCCCTAACAGATATTAAATAAGGACGGTACAGGAAGCAGCGTGAGACGTCCCTCGCCATAAAGCTCTATGTTCTGACTGCCTCACAGTACGTCACACTTTTGATGACCAGAGGCCGTTGTCTTTTCAATGCGACTCTGGTTATCCGATCAGCCAGACCACCTGCCGAGGTGTGGACATCATTTTGGTAGATAATTTATCAAACATAGGTCTCCATTATGCTGATGAAAACCCCAAATTTTAAGATTTTGCTGCTTCAAAATAAAGGCATTTAAATATCAAAATAACTGAGGACTTTTGTTGCGAAGAACTAATAGAAAATCCTGTGTTAAATGTGTTTAACAACGGATTAGCGGAGCTTTGTTAGTGGTGATTCTTCAATAAAACAAGTCTACTAATACTGCATGGAGGAAGAAAATAAGGGGGGCTTTTATTGTGAAGAATTCCCCAAAGTGTAAATGTGTTTATCTACCATTTTGACCACGAAATTTCTCCGATCACAATCCGATCAGGAAGGTAGAATTGAAGTGTCTCATGTGCGGACACCAGCTGAGTGACGATCCAAAAAGTCTCATTGAAAAGTGTGACCACGGCCTTAGACAATAAACAAGTGCTTCACTTCCTGTGCTCCGCTACAGTTTTTGCACATACACCACAGATCTCACCACAGACAGATCTTAAACTAAACTACAGGCTTTATTGCATCCTGTAGCAGTCAACTACAAATCAACATATTTTGAAGGTAAACAAATAAAGCTGTCACCAAGTGTTTTATTTTCCTAATACTGACCACGGTTTGTTGAAATAATGAATCAAAAATATTGGCACTGAATATTCATTAACAACATCACGGAACAAACAAACCTTTAATCAAGGAATATAAATATCTAGTGAGAAATAGCTCATGAAAATAAAATATTTATTGCTCATTTTCATTTGAATTCGTCACAATATTTCTCAACAGGAGGATTCACATTGCTATAATATAGAGAATGTTTCATTTTTCCACCGGTATCATTATTGTAATGGTTGAGTCTTCCATGGAGTTTTTTTTTTTAAAAACAGAAAAACGAGAACCAACAAAATTACTGTAAAATAAAGAATGCATAAAATGAGCTCAGTCATTCCATGAATAGTCTTTATCCTTTAGAGAACAGCTAAACGGGTTTAGACAATTCATTTAAAAAAAAAAAAAAAAAAAAATACTGTATTTTGATTGAAATAAATACCAAGATGTGGAATTGAAATTTTACTAATGAGCTAAAAAAAAAAAAAAGGTTCCAAACCCAGCTGCCTCACTGTGGCCATTTTTATATTGACTGACGATAAGCTGTTTCACATGGCCGTAACTGGGAAATCAAACTGAACCAGCGGCAGCAACGTTAAGAGTCCTAAAGTGTACTTACGGTAGTGGTTGAGAGGACGGAGCGATATTTTGGAGCCTTTTTACACACTGATTTGGTTGCAGGTCTCCACTTCATGTCCGTGTGGTCGAGCACTCCATTGGATTCTTCCACTACAGCTGCCAGGCCTCCTAATGCCTGACGCCCCACAGATTTCTGCAGATGGTGTCTGTTGGAAAAAATTATGGATTTAGTTTTCGTGACATAAATGCTTCTTTTCATTTACAGTCAATTCTGCACATCAGTGAGTGGGAGAAAAAGTAGCACATGTGCACATTTTATGTCAGTGAAATATCTGGATTTACCTCTGCAACATTTTTTCTGTTGTTTTGTTTTGACCACCAATGAATTGTAACCTTTTTTCTTGTCATCGTAAAACTAAAAAGAAATGTTCGGAGGATTAGCTGAATTTCAGCTTTATGGAAGTGTAGTTTAAAGCGCAATATATCTTGATTTCAACTGTCAATTCCTCCACTTAAAGTGACAGTAGAGAAGTTATCATGATGAAGTAAATGTTGTTTGCACAACGTAATGTATAGAATAATGCGACCATCAGCGTTTTCTGGCTCCCTATAAGCTCGATCTACGGCACAAAAAAAGAGGATAGCACTTGAGTTGTGTTTATAAGGTAATAAAATAAGAACACAGAGGCTCCGAAGTCTGAACCAAGATGACCAAGACGTTACAAAGCTGTCTGTAATCACTTTTATTTAAAACTTATAGTAATGAGCTCATGATAACTTTATAATTCACCTTCACCCGATACTAATTTTATCTGAATAGAGCTTAAATGCATCGTAATGTACCTCAATGTAACCTCCGTTAGCGTTAGCTGTTAGCTCCGGTATTTTGCCAAGCAGAACTGTGCTGCTAACAGCTAACGTTAACTAGCTCTCGATTTCAACACGGATTTGTTGTTCACAATGTAACATTATCAGGGAAAAAAACAAAGGTGTGTAGTACTAGTTTGTGGTGTTTGCCAGATGTACGAAAAGAATAGCGAGTGACTCGTGTTGTTGCTGTGTAGCGTACATGAGCTGATAAATAAAATGATAACGACGTGATAGCGGATCACTGCATAGACTCGCGTACTCCCTCATACACGATCCACCATCTTAGGCTTTATCGGAGGCATTCGTGATACTGGAATCGGGACTGGAACAAATCTACATGAGTCAGAGTTCACTAATTGAGCTCTTAAGAATGCCATTCCCATTAAATATGCAACATTTTGCGGTCAGAGGCGATCAATGATTTATCTAAGGATTAATTATAACCAGTTGAAGCTACTAGAGACCATTACGCTGTCAACCCCGTTCAGTATAATCCATAAAAACCTGTGAAAAACAACATCCTTCATCTTCCAGAAATTTTGCAATATGTCATTATAATTGAGTGCATCGATCTGTGGAGTGAATATGGGGCCACTTCCTGTGAAGCTGCGATAAGGGCCGGTCGGGCCTGAGATCAGGAAGTCACCTCTGCCTTATCAGTCATCGCTGTGGTGTGACCAGGAACTCGGCAGACACCTCGAGCTGATAAGATAAACTGAGGGACTGGGGGGGAGGTGAGGGAGGTGAGGGATGGGATCCTACCTGTCCTCTGCGGGAGATTGGTAAGATGAACTGTCCGACTCTGACCTCCGATAGCGTCGCCTCCGCCGAGAGTGAGTCCGAGAACTGAAGGAGGAGATGAGGAGAGAGGACACGAGTGGATAAGGAACTGAGAGCACTATGATTAATCCATTGACAGGAACTATTTCTTTTTACAATTAGTTAATCAATTATGTAATTTACCAAGTCCAAATTCCAGCTTCTCAAATGTGAGTATTTGCTGCTTCTACCTTTTCGATACCCTTGCCCATATTTTTAAACTTTCGCTTCAGCCTACAGCTTTTTTTGGTCATTGCTATCATCTGTTTTTTCAGGGTTCCCGCTCTTTTCTAGAGATCATGTTCCAGAACTTTTCCATGACATTTTCACTGATGATCTAGCTGGTATGACAGACAGCCATTCACTAATATGTTCTTCTCTTCATTGGTTTGACTCTCTCAACAACGCCCAACGCACATTTGAAACCTGAGCCAGAGTTGAATCTTAAACACAAATCTTAAACCTTTGCTGGCAAAACAAGCTAGCAAGCATGTTAACTTATTAACCAAACATGCTTCAATGTTAAACATCATTTATCCATTTTTAAATAAGTTGGGAAGAAAGTTATGAAATGTCATCCAACCTGCATGTGCTACCAAGTGGTGTGACTTGGGGGGGGGGGGGTGTTCACATTTCGATATCGATAACGAGAGCAGCCTGTTCAAAATACTCTCGTCCATAAATTACCATTTGAATCGTAATATGATCTTGAACGTAACTTAGCTCTTTCAGATGGCAATGTTTTCCGTTTTGGGGAAATTCTGATAGAGTGGACTGTAGTGTTTCCCAGGATTTCCAGGATTTCCTCATTATGTAGATGTTTCGTTTTGCTAAGATATTTTACCAACATATAACCTAAATTCACAAAATTAATTGCAGAGATCAGGGAATATAGTGGCACTGCAGATTGCAAAAAATGTAGCACATTATCTAAACCACTTTATTTAGAGGCAAAGCTGAATGAATGTACCCAAAAAGCTCTGAAATAATCCCTCAGTGCACAAGAAAAACTGCGTTTGTGTGCAACTGCACAAAGTACAGTAGGTGCAAGATGAACCAGGAAGTTAGTGTGTAAGCTGTAGATGTGTACAACTGACTGTGACTAATAAGGCCCTCATGGCCCAGAGTTCGAGGCAACAATCATTATCCACTATGTCCCAGATTTCCGTCCAGTTTTCTTTAGCAATGGCACCGCTTTCCCAGACCTCAGCAATTAACTTTCAAATGAGTTCAAATAAATCTGGGGTTGTGCTCACTGACGTTTTTCCCAGTTTGAAGAAACAATTGCCCACCAGAGCAGGTGTGATTAAGTGTTGGGATGCTATATGTTCCTTCAAAGCTAGCTAGCTACATATAGCTAGATATACCCATGAAAACTGCTACAGAAAAACTGTGGATGAGATCAGCAACTGGGAAAATAACTAGAATTACATCTAACCAATTAATCTATGACTCGTGGATCTATTACGACTTAAACTATGGATAGATCTATCCAAAAATATGTAAATTTGTTGGCATTGCCCAATGTTTGGATCTTGTTTTTCTCTGATATGTTTATGTTTGATAAACAGGAGAGCAGGTCGGAGAAGGCGAGAGGATAAAGGAACAGCGAAGGCATGAAGACCACAAAACAGCGGAGAGGAGAGAGTTGAAGTGAGCTGGAAAGCAACGGTTTCTGTCGCAGCAACCGAACTTGGCTCTTTGCTTACAAACAACGGGCCGCTCATCCAGAGTCAAATTGTAAAATGTTGGGAGATCACAGCATGAAATTGGTTTCTCTTACCCTCCTTCACCCCTTTTTTTCCCCTCCCCCTCTCTTTGGGTGCTCAAGCTTTCAATCTGTTTTGCCTCTTTCACCAGGGGTTTTATTTCCGCGCTTTCCTCAGAAAAATAAAAGCCTGCACGTTTCTGTATTCACCCATCGTGCCCCTTACATGAGAGAGCACTTTGGAGGATGCTCTCTCTTTCTTCCTCAGCGACGGGTGTTCTGTAAAAGGGTGGATGGGGCTTACCATGGAGGGAGGAAGAAGAGGTGGAGGAGGGTGGGTCAAAAAAAAAAGTTGTGTAGGATTTGGAGAGCACATTGATTCTACTGCAACAAGCACAGACTGACCTTTTTTTGTGCTTGCGCTCATCCTTCCTCTTGTGTTTTAAACTTGAAGAGCTGGTGAGATGAAAGAGAAGAGAATGATGAGCGAGGCATTTTTAAGACAGACAAAGGCTGCACATACAATGACTTCTTACCGATACATAAAGGGGATTGGCTGTCAAGTTGGATATCTTACAGAAAGCAGGCGCTAAATGTTTACCACGTTTTTGACAGACATGTACTCAGGTGGGAACTGCTTGCCTTTAAAGTTAGCTCTTTTAATTAAACATTTTGACCTTTAGAAATTACACACACACACACACATGAAAATGATGCACAACATCTTGCAACCATCGTACTGCGCACATACCTGTGTTTTGACTTTTTGGAGGTATACCTGGAATAGAAACAAAAAAAAAGAAAAAGATTTTAATCATCTAATAATAAACGTCATGCCATTGTGCCAATATTGTCGTAGTAAGCAAGAGCTACCTATGCCGCTTGCTTTTCTTGGAGCTCTTCTTCTTCTTCTTTTTCTTCTTCCGCAGTGGCGACAGGCTGTAGGAAGGAGACCTGAAGCCGGAGGACAATAGACATGAACTCCACAGATTACCAAGCTTCCTCCTGTACACCGCTCCCGGTTTATTTATTTCAGGAAACAGGACAAAGGCGTCCGACGATACACCCCGCTGCAGAGTCATCCAATTTTTGGTAACTGACCTTTTCCTTTTCCTCTTCCGTTCAGACTTTCTCTTCTTCTTCTTCCCCTTGGGCCGAGGGGAGAGTTCCTCATCAAAGGAGGGGCTGTGAGCAGAGACAGAGCAGCGGGGACACTTTAGTATTCATTCCAGTGACAGGATATGAAATGTGAAATCTCTGCAGAAAGAGTTACGGCTTCTGAATCCCAATATCTGCACTTTTAGAATTTAATTTACACAGAGTGTGGGTGTTCCAAAAGAAATATATATATATTTTCTCGTGCACCTCTAGTACTGTCTAGCCATGGGGATTCTAGTTATATTTGCCCAGTGTTGGGTTATCTGAGATTTCTGCCTTCACTCTAACACAACGGAAGTGAATGGAATCTCGACAGCCCAGTATCCCTAAGAATTAAGCCATATTGGACAATTCTGCAGTCCATAATTTATGTCCAATGCCAGCGATCAGCACCAAGGCAGGACGCCCTTTCATTGTGACGACAACCTTTCCCTGAGCTTGCCATGTGTAGATTTTGTAAAAAAGGAGAATTTAAAAACATTGGCATTGGATATAAAAAAAAAAAAAGCAAAAATGTTGTCATTGAAGTAATCTGTGATTATAGAAAAACTTTCACTCGTGGTGTTCAAAGTACTGAAAAATGCCTTCACTGGAACTACTGAAGAAACAGATGATAGAGTGTTTTATCAATTTCAAATGTCACTTTTCATTGCTGTGAACACCACAAACTAAATTACATTCACCTCCACTTGTTTTGTAATGGATGCAGAAATATTGGAGCATACCTAAGAAAAACTGCATTGTGATGAACAAAAAATAAACAGAATGTAGAATATAAAACAAGAGGTAGATATGGATATGCTGCGGTGTATACAGCATGATCAGTATGAGATTAACACACTCAGAAAAGTCATCTGTCAGAATAGGGATTCTAACCCACGCCTCCAGGGGACACTATCGCCTTAGACTGCTCTGACTTCACGTTCTAATTACAATGACCATCCAAAGCAGTGCAAACAGCACCTTAAGGTTGCATCAACAGCAACATTATTACATCATTTTGTTGTGGGAGAAGTTCTTCACCTACTTTTATGACGTGATATCAAAGTGTAACAGTCGCTTACAGTTTTCTCTGTGTGTTTTAAGCCAACTCTCCCGATAAAAGTCTTTTTTCCCCCCTAACTGAATGGGTGGGGTAGAATAGTCCACATGACTCATCGCTGGCATCACATAACTGCTCGTAAATGCATCCTAAATTCCCTCTCACAACACACACAAGCAAGATTATCTGTGAGCCAAATGTCCCATACGAGATGATCCCATCACAACAGGAGGATGAAATCCCATCGAGACTGGTTTAAAGTACAAAACAAGATCGCACGCCAGTGAGCGTCACTGAAGCCGGGGCTGATGACAACATGGCCTCACGCGGAGGGGGAGATGGATCTGTGATGCATCTCTCGAGATAACTTCATTAATCATGTCAGGGAATGAATCCTAAAACCCAGAAATGAGTCAGCAGTTTTGCTCGTCCAGTTCCCAAGTCAATGAGTTTTTGGTAAGATGCCTGAAATAAGAGATTCTAACTTGTTGTAAGAGATATAATCCGTTAGTAGATACCCCTCCTTTATGTGTCTTAAAGAAGCGATTGCTACCAAGTGGCTAAATGAAACTACAAAACATCGTCCTGCCAACTAGTCCGACTCGTGTATACTAGCACTCGTACGACTGTGGTATAGTTCATTCATAGCCTAACGTTAGCTGTTTTATCTCTATCGATTGCATTCACGCTTCAGAAAAAGAATAATAATAATTGGTGTTCATTCGTGAAGGTCATCTTTCTGAACAAAACGTGCAAGTATCATAAACTTGTGTTTGACACAAAATCCAATAGAAAAATCCCATTGGCTTTTTGTCGAGCGAAGCAGGGCGATGCTAACTCCCTGGTTGGCCTACAGCAATACGTCATCCCTGCAGCGCTCCATGCCTTCGTTTTTAATCTGTGATCTGCATTCCTATTGGCTGTTGACTCTGAGGTATAGTGGATTGTCCCTTATCCTTTGTTCCTTCCTTTCTGTTTTTCAAAACCAACAAACGAACACACTGTACAGTACAACACATCTACTGGTAACTTTCACTTTACACAATGAACTTTAGAAATGCCTGTGAACAGTGAATTGCCTTCATGATTGTGTGACTTGATTGTTTTAGCAGAACAGAATGGACCTTTTTAAATTGTTATTTTACCATTGATACCAAAACCTTCTTGTCAATCTTGTTTCACTAACCAGGACAGTTAAGGAAAGTGTTTGAGTTAAAAGAGCACTCGGGCAGCTTAGTGTCACTTGTACTGTATTTAAGTTAATAAAGTCAATCATTGAATATTGAGCGTGTCGGATTCTTTGGTTCTGCCACAGTCAGAAATTACGATCCCATGCACCTGTCTTTGAGACTCTTTGGTGAGCAAGAACTACGTTTCTTTTTTTTAAATGCTCAAAATTGTGACAGTTAAGGCCAAATTATCCAGACTTTTTCTCTTCAACATGGCTCCGATTTGTAGACTCAAGTGCACCTATCTGTAGTAGAAGCTAATGTTAATTCCTCGTTCATTTCTATAAAAAATTGCTAAGTGGCGCATGAAGCAAAAATTGCTCGACCGCCGAGTATAAAATGACCCAAATCTTCCTCACTGCTTCCTCATCTATGGGCTCATAGAGCAAGCGCACCAGCATTTCCTTTAAGTCCGCCTCCAGCTGCTTTCTCTCGGCTCGCTCACATCAACGGAGAAAGGAAAAAAAGAATAGATTCTGTTATTAGTGCAACCTTTAGAACCTAACGTCTCTTTCCCAGAGACAGTCCATGTCCAAAAGTCTTTTTGGGCTTAATGGCATTGCGTGACAGTCCCAGAAGAAGTAATTCCACTGTTTGACCACTAGGAAAATCTTCCTGTGGTCTTGGCACAGACACACAGTGCTCATGCTAGCCTGAGACAGTCTCCCTTCACCCATTCTTCCCCTTGAAGTGTGAATTAATAACAACAAAGAACAGAAACTTGTCCGATTCCATCTGTTGAACAGCTTGATTGCTGTCCAGAGGTCCACTTCATTTTCTCTCGGATAACGACTGATGTGGAAAAAGGAGACGAGGGCCTTTGAAGCACCTCAGACTCATCGAAGGAGCCTTTCAAGTGCAGGTCGGCGGAATTTCATAAGAATAAAAAGACAGGTGGGAGTGAGCGAGCATGTTGGGTGATAGAGAGTACAGGAGATGTGCCAGAAAATGCTTCTGACTGCAACTCACCTTGCCTTTGATAACGAGGTCAAACATAAGCTTTATTTGGAAAACTGTAAAGGTTGTCCGGTGTAGGTTGAACCAGAACCGATGTGAATTTCATGTGGGAGTGTTTACATCACTAATGGTAGGGTAGTAAATGAAGAAGAGGAGGGAGCTGGCATAGAGACATGACGCACTATACAATTATTGCCCCGACATGCTCATTTACTCACTTACAGGCAGAGAAATATACGAGGACATGCACGTTGACCCGTTTCGTGAATTAACAGCTGAAGCTGACTCAGCCGTTTCCAGTCATCACAGAGGCTACCTCTATGGCGACGACCTCAAGGTTTATCCATCAACAATCAAAGCAACATGTCATTTGTAAGAAGTCAAATTTCTAACTATGCACTATTTCACGGTTATTGTGCACTCGAACCTGCTGTCAAGCCGAGCCTCTCCGATTCATTGATGTGATCGTCCATCAAGGCGATCAAGAGAAAAAAACGTCTGAGATTTTAATCTTCTCAACCCATTTCCCCAAGTAGCAGACGTATCAAATCTTTCCCGAAACCCCACTGGGAGGAACGACATAAGCATCCTTTATTCAGGCAGCTTTTTTTTTTAAGAAGTGACTTCAATGGTTAATTTTGTCCCGATTTAAGAGACGTTTCTTTCAGTCGTTCTAGAGCTGAAGCAAAAAGTCGATTAATCAAAAGACAGAAAAATGTATCTGCAACTGTTCTGGCTATTTTCTTCAAGCAAAAACACCAAACATACACAGTCTCCAGGCCTTTCCAATGTAATAAACGGCAGCCGCTGAAAATATTTGTGACATGCAGATCTATTTTCAGTCAGTAGCTGTGTTGATGTCTTTAACAGTTGTCTCCATGTTCTTTTCATTATGGCTCAGGTACAGTTGGATGCTCATCCCAATGTTTGAAGGCTCTCATGGGCTCATTCGTTTCTTCAACAAGGGAAATAGAATTTACGAAGAATTGTGAATCTCGAGACAACATATTTTGATCGAGAGGTCTAATGCCCCGTTTACACGTATAAACTCCCTGAAAACATCTGCAGCCACTGTGACTCAAAGACATGGGGAAAGGGAGGAAGCCTCAGCTTTATTGAAGGACATGCAGGATTGACAAACGATCATGTTTGTTTGGAATCCCTCGTGAAATTAGCCGTTTCTGTTCCACTGAACAGCATACAAAGAGCTTCTAACTAATTTAACCTGACTGTTGATTTCAATGGCTTCCCAATTCTTTAACCAGCTACCTAGAACATAAACGAGGCATGGAAACTGAATAACAACTACTGCTTCTTAGAATTTGGACGTGTGAATGATGGGTAAGGCTTCAGAAATGCATTTAAAAGTTAATTTCCCCTCATACGTGACAAAACGGGTAAATCAGCAGTCCCCTTTGAGAATTAATAGGAAGCCAAATATGTTTGGAACAAGAAAAAAAATGAAACTGCAATATACTAAAACAGTTTTGTACTTTAAGTGGTTCAACTGAGAATGAAATAAAAAAAAAGCATTAAAGAAGATTATCTGAATAACATTACCAATATCCAACTGATATTTTCATAGCACAGAATCAGGTTTAGCTTATAGCTCTAGGTAGAATACATCCAAATGTCTACAAATAGTAGCTGTATCAGGCAGATAAGCCCCTTCATGTTTACTGGAGGGAAATCTTTTGCTCATATGCGTCAAAAAAAATTCAAGGACATGTGCTTTTGTGTCTCGCTAACAGGTGAGTGCGATCAGAACGGATCCAGACGGTGACTAACTGCACTCCGGCTTGATGTATGCAGACCACAGAGCTCTGGAGACACTGCGCCTGTTTCATTGGATGCAGAGGACTGTCTCGCTGTAATAAATGGCCCTGCCCGGTGGAGTCGGCAGTTTGGGGGCATTAGGAACTGAAATGCATTAGGGCTGATTAGACCGACCAAGCCCAAGTACCCTCTCCTGGTAATGAGAACGCTTTGTCACTCATTAACACCTCCACCATTCTGGCCTTGTAGAAAGAGAGCACAAGGCAAGCATTTGCATTTGCATTTTTTTTATTTTATTTTTTTTTCTTGCCAGCAGAAACAGTTTCTTTTGATGAGGTGGAGAGAATGAAAAGGGGCAGAGTGAGAGAGCAGTCAATTGCCAGCTACACTGGGAGTGGTGATTGTGCAGAACAATGAGAGTATGAAAAAAAAGGGATTTGGGGACATCTGATGAAAATATGCTGCATGCTAAATGCGGCCTATTTTTTTCCCAGTCGCAATCGTGCACAAACCAATGGACACGCGTAACTACATCTTAGATATGTCGTTTGATAATAAATACATCACTTGCCGGGAGTCGAGCACTGTATTGTGTTTAATACAGTCGTGATCAGCTGGATTTCTTACATTTCTAGTGAACGGGCATTTATCATTGTGACACGCTCTGGCAAATTAAAAAGTACATTAGCAACCTGTGCCGACGGCGTCACAGCGCTTAATCGAACTTGTATTGTATTGCGTGAAGCTGTCATACTTATAATTTACTTTACTTTGCTATTATGTTTTATTTTAACGAGAGATGAGGACAAAAATCTGATTTCCAAGGATTTTCCTTTTTTATTAAAAAGAAAACGGCTACGAATTGTGCAACAATCACATTAAATAAATGATAGCGATAGACCATGAAAACAAAGTTGTTCATACTTTGGCCTGTAAACAAATGAATGCAAACAGACTGTAGCCTATGTCGACGTATTAAATAAAAGACCTGGCTTTGTTTATTTGGGATTTGTGTGGTAATGCATATTTAAATATTACATAAACAGAAGAAACGATGCATTCGATTACTGATTTGTACGGGATTACCATGACAACAGTCGAAGTTCCGAAGCATTCGGATCAGCCTTAAACCTGATTAAACATAGCATTATTTTTGTTTCCACACGGACTGACGGAGCAACTATTGTGTCGCGGGTTTTGCAGAATTTCCTGACGAGCCGAGGCCGGGCCACAGCAACACTCAGCACGTTTGCTCCCAAAGAAAACTAAAACTTCACCAATATGGCAACATTTTGGATTTGAAGCCGACGAAAGAGGTGAGCGGAAAACATAGACGCGTGACTCGGTGCCGCTTCAGGCTCTGCTTCTTCTTCTTCTTCTTCTTAATATTATTATTATTAAGTGTTTATTGGCGGTTCACAAACCAGTTTAGAGGTGCATCACCGCCATCAAGTGGACTGGAGTCACAGCACTCTCATTCGTGGGGTTTCTCAGACTCATTATGTTCCACTCGGGAGCGACTGCTGAGTCAAGTGAAACACCTTGTGGTAAGAATCCATATCCTGGTCTGTTTGAAAATATTTACAGCAGATCAACTCAAATTCAACCGAATAAAACGGAAATATTTCATTTTTATTTTATTTCACTCTTTCCAAGTGAACCAGGTTTTTGTAACATCAGCTTTCTAAAACACTCGAGCAAACTAATTCCAGAAAGGAGCTGGTGTCAGTGGCTTCTGGTTTCGTGTTATAATTAACATGGGTTGCTCTGGAAAATTGGGCTGCTGTCGACCAATTAGCAAGATAACAATCCAAAGAGCAAATGTCTTTCTCAACGGAGGAGCGTTTTCTCAGGCAGCGACTCGCTGTGCTCAGTAACCGACTCCACCTCATTAGACACTTTTTTTTTACGAACTGGAGATATTATATACACAATATTCTTGGATCCATTCAGTATTTGCTTATTTGCTTGAATCTCATCTTAAAACCCATTTTTATTTAAAGGCCGGAACAACTACTATAGTTTTAGTTTTTTGTGAGATGATCATTTCATGACTGTATGTATGTTTATACAGTATACATGTGTATGTTTATATAGTTCTTGTACAATTGTTTTCTACCTCATGCAGCTGTTTTTAATGCTTCTGAAGTCCTGTTATTATGTTTTATATTCCCAACTCTGGATACCACTTCTTTTTTTTGCCTGAAAAGTGCTGTATAATTGACTGTTATTAATGTGACGATTATTGTCATTACTATGATAATAAATGAGTATGTATCTGGATGGTGGCTTGAGTTGTGAGCGAAAATGTGGACGTGTTACTCAAGCTGGACTCCGTGGATTATATTTCATCCTCTGACTACAAACTGTAGCCACACGCCCACACCAGTGCAGCTCTCTGCGAATTTGAGTTTTCGGCGTGAATGCAGCCTCGGTGTTAAAAGGTGCTCTGGAGAAGATTAGGAAATGAAAATACTCCTGTCTCATCAGTCTAAACCTCACAGAGGGGCTGCGACAGTAAAGACAGGGTTCCCCGCAGAGTACTACAGGTGGGCGCGGTGCCCACGCTGAAATTCAGGAGAAAATGAATACACTTTTACATAAAAAAAATTATATTAAGCCTCAGGGAAAATGAGAAGTACAATATTCACCACCATCTGGTAACTACATTGATAAGGAGGCGAGATACGACCGTGGTATGCGCTTGATCTCCTTCCTTGTGACATCTCTTCTGATTCCTCAGAGCTGAAGTTTCTAACAACTTTGTACATCTCAGTGCCATTTGGAGTTATTCAAGTCCTCGGTTTTTTACCAATTCTTGTTTCTGAGGATCCGCTTTTTAGAAAATGACAAACCATCAAGGTCTAATTCACAATCAGCCTCGCGAGAAGAGCTAATTTTGTGCATCAATAAACGTTCCTGACCAATTTTACTGCCATCTCCGCATCACCCTCTCTTATCTTAAGTAGGTGAATCTGCCATTTTGAACTCGTTTTATGCACCTGTTATTGAAAACGTGACACGTGTTAAATACTTTCTAAACAAAACCAAATAAATAAATAAATTGAGGTGGCGTCAACAGGCTCTTGCTTTTTTTCCTTTCATTATTAACCAACAGAGATGTACGCTAGCCTTTCATATTGGATTCAAGTATCTACAACTATCAGGTCAATACGAACGTTCAGGCTCCTCTTGTGGATCAAAGGTGAACTGCAGATATGAATGTCACAAGTAAGACTGTGGAAGAAATTCTGCAAATTTACTTGCCGACCCTTAATAAAATCCCTTGCGACCTACCTGCGGGTCTCGACGCGGTCTTTGGGAATGACTGCTCTACTGTAACTTCAGCTCACAGAAAAAAAAGAAAGTCTCAGTTTCAAAGGACTACAAACACCATAAATCTTTCTCACTGAGCTTTATTTTTCTATCAGATGTCTTTTACTTGCACGCACCATCCAGAAAAAAACATTATCAGAAGCCCGCATGCCGGCGCTTTCTCGGCGCTCGCTGTTAAATTCAAAAACAAAGAGAAGCCGCCGCCGGGTAAAGTTCATCCAAAGAGAAGTGATTCATGTTTATGATCCTCTCTTGCACCTCAGATGCGGCTTCAGTCGTGTTTTACATATTCGCCGGTTGCTTCCCTGCTGTGCTGCTGCAAAAAAAAAGGCTTTGAAGGTGTCGCATTAATTGAGTTTAACAAAAAAATTGAAAATGTCTGAATCGATTTTTCCCACCTCGGAATACGAAAGCCCGAGAACTATTCTCCGCGTGTGAAGGAGACTTTTGACTCAAGGTGCTGGTGAAAAGAGGATCTGAATGACACCGTGTGGAATTCCTCACAACATGTTTGTATTTCTCCGCTGGGCCCGACCTGATAAGACTGTTTACATTCCCCCGCATCAGAATATAGAGATTAGCTCTGTTTTTCTCCCGGAGAGTCAGGCCCTGAAGGAATGTTTGGTGTGCTGTTAAAATGCTTTATCATCAGCACAGAAATCTACAAACCCCCACCCCCCCCCCCCCCCAACGAAAAAAAGAAATAAAAACCATTCATCATCACAAATGTTTCAGCACCATCAACAATCCTACAACTTTAAAGGAGGCTGATGTCTTGATTTTCTCTCACAAAACCTTTGAGATGAGCAAACCTTGCCCCTCGTCGCCATGTGTGACAGACTGACTGAGGACTGACTCACCTCCTGGCCCTGCGATGACTGTGGTGTTTGCGTCCTTTCCCTTTGATGCAGCCATTCCTGTCCGCGGTCTCCACCCTGGTGTCCGCCGCTTTCCTCTCATCGGTCTTGAGCGGCTGGCAGGCTGTCGTCTCGAAGCTGTGAGGAGAGCAGGAGAAAAAAAAAAAAAAGGGAAAAAAAAAAGAAGTTAGTCTTTGCTCTCGTGCCTTCTTCTCGTGAGAACTTTTCAAAGTGATTTTTTTCAAGTTGTCCACACACTTAACGCTTCCATCATACAATAGCGAGGAGGATTTGAGCACGCTTGGTTAGCCTCATTCCCTCTGGTCGGCTGGTTATGTGTTTTATTCCCCTCCATTTCTCCCCGCCAGCCATTCTCTGGGAAAATTGGAGGTCAGCCATTTACCATTCAAATTGAGGTGTCAATTGAAATGTAGTTATTTACATGCCTCAGTTGCCCTGACATTTTGGGAAATGGTGTTTTCTATCTCGTGCCGAGCAGATGCAGACATGGTCATCAGAAAAGTGGAAGTTCTTCTTGACTTTGTTTCTGGTAAAGTTTGTTGTTTTTTTTAGTTGAATATTTTTAGTTATTGACATATATTTAAGAGTAACTAAACATCCAAACCATTTTTTTGGCTGAAAAACAACGTGCACGGGTATTTAGTAGTGTTGTTGGATTCAGGTCCAAACCTGAACAGTTATAATTTCAACCTTTGTTATTGTTATCTATAGAGGTGATTTGGAAAGAAACACAACATTCAAATAATTAAAGAAATATATGATTGTATTTTTATTGAAATATTTGCTTTGATTTAAAAAAAATCTTGACATTAGTAGTTTTAATTGTATATTATAAGAGTTAGAGTTAGGTAGAATAAGAGGGTATAATTCCCGCTCTAATATATATTTCATATTGCCTGAACACCTGTATTTAGCCAACATGCATCTCTCGTTAGTGAAGAGTGGATTGACTAGTTAGCTGTTAGCATAGATTGTTTTAGTGTCAAATTAAGAGATAGTCGTGTGTTTACAGTACTTGGGAGGTTAGTTGTCAATATTTGACATTTGCAGTTAGCTAGTGGCCAGAAAGAATGAAACACATTTCAAAATAGAGGCAAATCATCTCTTGCTTCCAATTACAACACAATGCTGCTGTCAGGTGTGTATCAATTCCCCCTCTTCTCCCCCCGAACCTCGCAAAAACCCTCATACGCAGTCAAATTTGGCTGCAGAACGAATGACTAAATAAACTGGATGATTAGATGTGAGCACACAGATCTAGCCCTGCTTATTATCCTCTGTTTTAGTCATGGGAGATTTGAGCGTAATTACACATTCTCCTCTTCTTCGAGTGGCTCCCGTCTGATTGTAATGAGAAGATAATCGGAGCCGGAGATTAGGCCGTCAACACCGCCTCCTCCTGCTCTTCCCCCAGCGACGAGCAGGCAGGAGCCGTCGCTTCCTATCTTCCTCACCTTCGCTTTCCTGTGCTTCTCTGCATAAGAGGGCATGCCCCCCCCCCCCCCCCAGCAGGGAACTAATAATGTAAAATGGCAGACTGGGCGCTCCAACAGGACCGAGTGTCTCAAAGGTGATCGGGGAGATGAAGACAGCCACCGGTAGGATGATTAGTGTGATCAAAGGAGGGCTGAAGGGAAAGTAACCTCCGATTATCCTGGTGGTTTGGCTAACGTTCTCCTACTGTCGTTGGGGACGCAAATACAAGTTGGCTTATATTGTGATTTATATGGCAAACTGAGAAATAATTCACACCTATTTTTTTTATCTAAGATGAAGTCCGAAACTCCGAGACCATCTTGATTAAATCTTACTTTGTGTTGTTGGTTTTCATCTACGTAGGAGAGTGAAATCTCAGTGAACAACCAGTAGGAATGGGATGGGTAAGTGGGAGGGGTGGGGAGGGGGGGGCGGTTGTAACCACGGTGAAGGGAAAAAGGGGACTGGAGCGGGGAAGACGATTAATCGCACCTCTTCTCTGATCACGTGTGAACATAACGAAAGTCCCGGTTGAATGATTACCTAATTTGAAAAAGTGACCAATTTAAGAAGGAAAATGATTTTCGAGACCGATCCCACGCAGGGATTTTGTCACACCTTCCATCTGCAAACAGCCACAATAATCCTCATGAAGCTACACTGCTGCCTGCTTTCAGAGATTTAGCATCCTCCCCCTCCCCCTCCGCCTCCGCCTCCGCCTCCTCCACTTCTTCGTATTTGCATTTAGATGTATGTGAATTTCAATGTTTTTTTTTCCATGTTTCTCATTCATTGAATGAGTAGCTCTATCTGACAACCTAATCAACCAAAGCGGAATATGGAAACCATCTGAAATCATGCAAATACGTCATTCTTTCAGTGGAAATGGTGGAGGACTCTTTGATTTGATTCAACATTGTTCACTCTCTCATGTGGCCAGGCCACGTCACACAGCCAGTCAACTCTCAGCTATAAAGCAGACCGTATATGTATATACGCAGAGGCCTTTTTGTGTTGAACACTTTCAGTGTGACAAAAGATATCGATGATTTCCAGCCAGTGGTAATAGTTCCCGTGGAGATCAGAACAATATAAGCAGTTTACTTGACACGGGAGAACAAAAAGACTGAAACGCTTTGCGGTTGTTGAGCGCTCCGCTCGGTGTTCCTGAATAAAGCCGGCGCGGAAAGTGGCCCGAAAGCTACTTTTAACCGCTATGTGCTGCCACTCCAAGAGCCGAGGTTGATGAGTTCTAAATGAAATCGATTTCGCCATCGCGGATGCACATTCCCGTCATCCGGCTCTGCAATTTATTGGCGAAACTTTTCAAGCTATAAGCACCTGGATTTATCGCGGGCTGTTTGTAACTGTCAAACAACACACCTCGCACACACACACACACACACACACACACACACACACACACACACACACACACACCACACACACCTCATAATTCATAACCTGGCAGCGGTTGAAGGTATCTAAAGGGACAATTCAAATCACCAAACTGGCAAAAAGTTTTAGATGAACGCAGGAAGCTGACTGGATGAAGCGAAGGTACTCGAGGACGAAGAACTCCGTCCAACTTTGTGACTTTTTGACCTCTTGCTCTCATCACACGTGTCATACTGCACATGCATGCTGCCGCACAGCTCCCCTGGCGCTGAGTAATTGTGCTCAGAGGAGTGACCACGCTGTGACTAGCTCTTGTTTCCATCTTTGTCACAGAGGGGGTGGGGGTGGGAGTGGGGGGGCGCGGGGGGGGGGGGTCTCGCTCCTCTCGACGCGGGGCTCCTCAGCTCCGTCATACACGGCTGCTCTTCGCAGTCACGTGGGACGGGTGACAAAACACGGACAGATGGAGCGCAGAAACACCCTGCAAACGGGAAGACGGCGTGACTTTAAAGAGGGTGAGGGTGTGAATTTTACCTTTGAAAACTCTTTCCATAAAATGTGTTTGTATTCTGCTATTTTGCCAACTACATGTCGATGATTGCTGCCCTGAAAATTGAAAACAGGTTTCTGTATTTTCAGATTATTACTCTGTGCCTTAGAGCTCCATTGTTGACTATAAACGCACCGTTGCACTATGTGACATGCTTCTTTATGGGCTCTAAGGCACTGACATTTATTTTGAGCCAGTCCCAAATATAACGTCCAGGTGCCCAAATCCACAGCTAAAAGTAGTCCTCAACAAATACACTATTTATTTCTGTTCATACAGATTTATTTTTTGCAAGGATCATAATGTATTAAAATTTCGATAGTTGTAATACATAATAATCCTTTTATAATGTTATATAATGCATTAGAATCATATACTACTGCAGTATGCACATTATCAGTATGTTTATTATGTATTATTGATATGGGCTAGCAAAAAAATGACCAGTGAGTGATTCATTCTGAAGTATAATGATACTTGACCTCATAAGTTATTATAAAATGCTTTATAATGTGTTATGGCTATTGTAATAAAGCATTATGAATATGTATGAGTGCTTATAACTATGATTATACAGTGCTATATGCAGATTATAACACATAATATGTATGTTTAAAATTTATAGACGTGTGTCGTAGAATGTTTTAGGAAATTATTTATCCTTTTAAACCAAGTAAGTGCACTTTTTCATTATTTAATCAAGGCACAATCTTTTACCTAAGTGTGTGCTTAAGTTATCTAAACATAACCGTAAACATTGTAATAACGCTTTAGATTCCTCAAGGTAATATTGTATGGAAAAGAAAATGTCTTAATGCCACATATGTGTGATTGCAAATGAGTTTAATGGATTGATCGAACAATAAGTTTCAGCTCTAGTTAATCCACAGAAAATCAATACGTTAATTCATTTTGTAAAACGAACATAATTATTAGTTGCAGCCAAAAGTGAAACGCAGAACATATCTAACCTTTTCAATTCTTTTCAATCTGACCATCGGCTTGTCAGCTGAACTTCCATCTCTGTGCCGATATATTCAGAAGACATCATCGACTGCCGGAGCCACAGGAGGATCATCATAGTTTGTGTACAGTTTCATTGTCCACGCCCCGTTTACGATGTTAAATTGAGATAAACTGCGACAATATCTGCCAGGAGCCGCTCTGCGATCTGCCAGCTGCTTTACACAACACTGGCTCGCTGTCGGAGGGCCTCAAACTCACAACATCGGCTGACATCGTGCAGGTGTGCAAGGAGCATGCCAGGCAGCCATTTACACTAACCAGCAAAACGCCGCTACACAGCTCCGGTGTTTGCATTAAAAACGTGTCAAAATCACACAAGCGATTAACACAGATTGCATTCTCAGCTGCCTCAATTACATTCTGCAAAACATGTTTTCATCGGCGCTCTTGCTTTTTTTTCAAACCGCGCGTTCACTCCGAAAGCGGCTGAAGAAAAACGACCTGACACTTTGCTTCGGGAGGCCTTGTGGGGCGCTTGAGTGCGGAGGACCTATGACGACACAACAAGAGACACAGCACTCTCACCCTGGTGTCTATAGATACCCCGCTGTGACGGATCGAGATCCTACAAGATAGAGTTAAGTGACACTCGAGGAAGCATTTGTACATTTTCTGCGATCTCATCTGTTCCTGAAAGCACAAACAGACAATTTGTTTTGCTCTGGTTGTGTTTTCCTCTCTCAGCGTGAATCAGTGTACCCTCACAACCTTAGCTTCTCGGGTCAATTTAGTTCAATTCATTTTGTTTGGACATCTCCGCACCACAACTGTGCACTGGATTATCCACATAAACTTAATCTGATTTAATCTGCGTTCTTTTCCTGGGTTTTCAAATGGAGACGCCCACTCAGCCGCTTGCAAAACACAGTGGCGTGGGTTACCAGAGTAAGCTCATCAATAAGGTTGTACATAATGTGAACTCTAGCACGAGCTGAGTCGATGATAGCTGTGTTATTAGAAATAACTGAAAGGTTTAGTTAGGACTTCTTGAAGTTCGTTTGTATCTGTACTGTTGATCCTGAAAGGTTAAATTGACTGTTTTTGTCAATGGAGCGATACAACGTCTTCACTCCCCCATCGGAAAGGGCTGTCAGAAAAATTCATTATCATTTTAAGTGTACGCTGTATTTTCACCGCTTTACCTTGACAGCCCTTTTTGATGGGGAACTGAAGTTGTTATCTATGCTCCCTTCAGAGACACAAGACTCCAAAGACAAAAACTGTAGATTTGCTTTGCAGAACAGAGAACTGCTTAGCTTTCCAAACTGAAAGCGTGCCAACTGCCATCTAAATTACTGTTTGTAATGCACTGACTATAAGGTTGTACTTTTTATGTAGCAGCTGTGTCGTCGTGCAGAAACATACGTCAAGTCAAGTGGGAAAAGGTTTTTATAGCAAAAAAAAAATGTACGTACTTGGACCAAAACGTGAATGTTCAGATTAGAAGCTACCAAATTACATAAAAAAATAAAAAATAAATAGCGGACTTGTCCTTTAACTTTTTACGTACTCTCCGTGCCCGGCCAAGAAATAGTCTGGTACACAACCACAGCCAAGCGCGCTGTGTCTCCCCAGTCTTTGTGCTAAGCCGAGCTGCTGCTGGTAGTAGCTTCATAATGAGACACGAGAGTGGTATCAATGTCTTCATCTAACTCTTGGCAAGACAGTGAATACTCTTTTTTTCCCTCCTGTTCCTTTAAAATGAAGCGATACATGTTTGAGACCTGACATCACACAAGTTATTAACATTTCAATCAAAGAGTGATTTTGTCTTCTTCTTGTGTTTCTTCTGAGGGAATTTTAGAGGTCTGAGAGGTAAAAAGTATTGAATGTTTCATGAGAAAAAAAAACTAGAAGTCACAAAAACATGATTTTTGTATTTCTTCTTAGTGATCCCTTCAACCATCTTGTGACGCCCAGAATGAGGAATATTGGAATATTTCATTAGTGCTTTCATTAGTGCTGGTTTCAGTGGATACATTTAGAGGGTTTTTTATGGTGTTTTAGACGCTTAGAACAAAATTCATCTATTTGGTGTGAACTTTTATATTACATGGCTTTTTATTTCCAGTGACTTCATTATTAAAAACACAAACATAGGTTCCATCCCTCAAAAATCCATATTGGTCGACCGTGGGTCATTTTGGTTGCCATGCCATTCCCACATGCCTGCTGATTGCTGAGAAGACTTGCGCCTAATAGAGCAAGTGAATAACAAACTGTGGCAAACAAGTTAGGGGTTATACATGGATCAATACAGCTAACCCCAAAGCAACAACAGGAAAACAACATCAGGCGATCGATGGACGATACGTCCCTTTAAGAAGTCACAAGAAGAAGTGTGGAGGAGCCAAAGGAAATTAAATATTTTTCTTTCTACATTTTCAAACTCAATTAAGACGTCATGTTGAAAATGCAAATCAAATGTTGTCTACTTTCAAGCTAGTAATCGTTTAATAATGGCTGACATTAATTGCAGAACTCTTGGAGAGAAAACTTTACTTCTATATGAATTTTAGTGGAAAAAAAGATTTCCTCAAAGTGTCATTTCTCTTGACAGTGGAGTGGCCCTAACATCCTGATTATTCAAAGTGGAGGGTTGTCAAATTGTGTAAAATTAGCACTTAAGGAGCTTTGTTCGAAAGTTGTGAGCTTGTAAACAGGTCAAGGCCATCAGAGCTGATAATGGAGACCGAGGAAGGACTTGCAGGATCTTCATCCTCTCAGGGGGCATTTGAGTGTGCAGAACTGGGCAGCTTTTATTTTTTTTTTCTCCCCATTTCCACAGATGATTTAAGAGTTCCCCCGCCACACTTGAGGTTCAGGGAGGCTAATAAACTTTTCATTATCCCTGTCAGAGCCACCAGGAACAATTGATTATCGTTATTATAGGAGTGATGATAGTTGAGATAATTACCAGAGGAAAGAGATGATCTACTACTACAATTAAAACCCCCAAAAAGGAGGTCCCAAGGCCCTCTGCTTTAATTTACACCGAGAGTGTTTATCCGCGTTTCAGACTCGAGTCAAGAATAACTTTATCACCCCCCCAAAGGACACAAGCGGGCAATTAAATCCAACCAAAGTGGATGAGACACTTCCCTCACGAGGCTAACTCTTAAGGCACTCGAAACCTGTTCAAACTTTTCAACGTGAGGCGGATACTTTTGAGAAGACGTGTTATTGATTAAATGTTAAGACATTTTGAGGCAATCGTTCATCTGAAGACACACACAAACACACGGGCGGGCAATCAAGCGGTCCCAATCAATTAGGCACACGAGCGAAACATCCAACCACTTGATTACCGAAGCTGCCGTCAAAACTGTACTAAATTTAAATGAGCTTCTGCATGAGCCGGCATGTTTAGGAGTTTAATCTGAGATCACTGACTGATGAACACTTATGTTGCCATGAAATTAATCCAGTTTGCATAGCTTCTCTTGTGACAACCTTCGGGGGGGGGGGGGGGTTGTCACGTCCCCCGGAACAAGTTTCTTCATGTAACAGTGTTGTTTCTTTTCTTATGGGTAAGAAAACCACCTCATGACTTCCCTCCCCAGCGGAGGGGATTTTTTTTCCCCCCCAAACGTACGCAAATGGGTAATAGATTCTTTTTTTTTTTTTTGTATGTGCGTGTCATTTCTCCTGCTAGAATAAATTGCAAGGATGGATGCAAATCCTTTTGGGCGGCTCAGATCAGCCCCAAATTGGCCGCCTCGTCTTCCTTACAATGCATGATGGGAAGGCAGAATGATAGAAGTGAACATCAAAGATTTAATGGCTGTTCAGCCCCCGTTAGGAGGTATCAGTGGCTCCAGGCAATTTCCTGTCTTCGCCAGTTTGTTCCAAATGTAACATCCAACTTCAGCACTAAGCTTAGACAGTACATTAGGCTGTAATTATGTAACGCTGGGAATGGGTTTTGTGTTCTCTATTTTAATTTCAAGGTTCATGATTTATCTATAAACGAATTCTCCATTAATCAATTCCCTTCAACAATTTATATTGAAGAGCTTCACACATTGCTCCAAAGAGCAATGGTGGCACATATCTAAGTAGACAACATTTACTCAAGTCCAATTTTTAAGATGCTGATACTTTATTTCTATTTAATGCTATTTTAGGATTTTACTCCACTTCATTTCAGAGGAAATTAACTATCAATAATCATTTATTTGTTTAGCCATTATTATTTGAGATTTTACATAAAAACACATAAGCTTTAAAAAAATGTTTTGCTGTTACTGTTTACAAAAAAGCAGCTGGAGCCTCTCGTCACATTGGAGTAGTCTATATGTTGTTAACAGTTCCACCAATGAGAGGTTTCCCCTCCAAACCTCCCAGACGGTCTGTTTTTAATAACTGATAATAAAAAAGTTTATTTTAAAGTTTTTGATATGCAGAATGTGATTTTAAATGCAAAACATTACCATAATGATTAAATGTTCAGATGAAGTATCTTTAATTCACTGTAGAAATTCAGAATGTGATAATGTTTGCAGATACACGCGCCAACATTTGAATGAGGGTGCTCCTGGCACTTCGAGCACTGGTTATATATCAAGTAGTTAAAACGAGCTCCATCTCAACAAGCTACAAGAATAAAATACTGCTTACCCACTGATGCATCACTATGAACTACTAATTTCATACTAATATATCAGGTATATGCTTCTATATTTGTTTTTACCCTAAGCAGGATGTTAAAATGCCAGGCTTTTACTCGTAATATACTATTTTCCCACTTTCCCTAAGTGATGTGAATACTTGTTACACGTCTGTCAATAAACTAAACGTAATTTGTTGAAAACAAAGTGGATTACTTGATTGTGTATGGATGATAATGTGGCTTTGTGATTACATGCGGAGAACAACTGGCCCTGATTATTTCAATCAGAATAACTACATAGTATTTTGAATATTAAATAAACTCAACATCCTCGCCTCACTATCAGCCAATCAGCAGTAGCGAGCCCTTTACCCTTCCAGCGGGTAAGAACGCTGCGAGTGACTTTAACGACAAGTGAGGTTGGTTTATTCAATTATTGTGTCCTGATGATAAAATGGGAGCAACATAATGGCTTGATTAATTTCCTTATCACGGTGAGCACAAAGAGTAATTAAAAGCAAATCCACCGCTCGGCGAAACCACACATCAATCAAATTAAAGTAGTCTCCACTCGGCAGCAATCACTTCCGCACAAATGAGTCGATCGGCTCAGGACGCCGCCTCCGGCCCCGAGAAGTGTTTACCTGAGAGCTCGAAACACCGAGCGAAAAGGTCACACGGGGACCTCTGAACATGTCAGAAATCATAAAAGAAATTACGTATGCACGCTTACAATGCCTGTGTGAGCGCGGCTGGAGAGGACCTCTGTGAATTTACTTGCCCGAAGCGGTCATTAAAGCTCGTGACGATCTTGACGACTAACTGGCAGGAAAATTGTGTGAGGCTGCGACCAAATGTCAACGCGTAATATGCTCGTGAGTACCTCCATGACCTCCGATCACATCCACGACCACTTAGCGCACAGAGGCGTAGTCACAATGATAATTACCTAAAAGCTATTATAATATTACTATTGTTTACAACTGCACTGGTAGTGAAGTTGCTTCACTGGTATTGTGAGGTCTGTGTCCTTTGACCTCAGCGCTCAAGTCTAACATGGCCGCTCCTCAATTTTAAATAAACTGTGCCGAAGCCTTATGAAATTCACAAGTAGGAAATCAGAAATCACTGCTTGATTATTTTACAGATGTTATGAAGCAAAACAGTGTGTTTAAACATGTAATTTGTACATTTTAAAAGGCAGATTCGCCCCAGTTTGTGCCTCTAATGTATTACCATAACATCTGAGTCACAGAGCTTCCATTTCTCTGCCAAAAATATAAAAAAATAAAAAGCTGGGAGGTAATTTACCAACTGCCAAGTATTTCCAGAGAGACTCTCTTATACATGGTGGTAGCACAAAATACTACTACTACTACTAAAATGATTTATATAGCATATTTCGAAAGCAAGTGCTTCACAAAACATATTAAACCAACAGATGCAAAGTGCAATGAAATGCAGCTAATTAAAATTAAATGAAGGTGCGATATAATAGATACAATTGACCTGCCAGAGGATCTAGAGGATGCACTCAGGTTCGTATGGCGTCAAAAATATAGTCAAGGTGATCATTAAATGCTTAAAATCTATTTGAACAGGCGGCCAACGTAGCGATATATACTGTACCTGCAATCTTCTATCTGATCTGAGTGTTGCAGTTATCTAATCAGGGTGCAATAAACGCATGGGTTATTGTCTGAAGTGCTTTGCAGATAAACAAGATTGAATTTTGGAAATGTTCCAAAGACGTAGGGAGCAGGTTTGAACTGCCGAGTTCACTTGCCGATCAGAATTAAACCTGTTATCAAATGTGACACGGAGATTTCTGCAATCAAGCTTTATGTTTGATCTGACTGATGAGTCTGAACCTATTTATAACTTCTGATTTATTCTAAGTTTACTGTAACTGAATAAAGTTCTGAGATAACCTTTTTTTTTTTTTTTTTTACTTCTGTGAACTTCTGAGTGTTTTGCTCACAGTTGCATGATATTATGGAAATCAAAGGAGAAGTAAATCTAAGAATCCTCTGCATAACAGTCCAAACCAAAATTATGCTTAGTGATCCGTTATACTGGTATGTATACTAATGCCTTTTTTTTTTTAAATGTCATTACTTGTTTTACACGAACAGCAAGGACACACCATGTCCATCTACCTGGATATAAAATACAGCTACAGCTTGATGAATGTCATACATTTTAAAGTTGAGTTATTTTTAGTTAGGATGGTTATAAGAGTCGAGGGTTGTCCCCGACTAAGAATTTACAGAGTCGAATCTGATTTGTAAAGTCGTGCCTGTCTTCGCCCGGTCGTCAAATCATGTTGTTGTTGTTGTTGTTGTTATTTGCTCATTGATCGCCATCTGTTTAAGCTTCATTTATCTATAGAAAAAAGGTGATTGTTTTACCCTACACACATTGCAGTGTGTGTGTGTGTGTGTGTGTGTGTGTGTGTGTGTCTGTATCTAGCCCCCTGAAAGTGGTATGTTCTCATGTGAGTGCTCTTATTAATAAATGGATTCATCAATTTTAAAACAGTAAGCTTATGTTCGCCAAGAGGCTGCTCCGATGGTCCCGCAAATTTGGAAAGTGCAACTTAGTCTCCATGACGATTTTTCTCACGCACACCAAGGAGATCGATTTTAGTAACAGTTTTAATACCAGGCTGATATTTATACCAAAATAGACTGTATAAATCATGATTGATTTTAAAGAAACCAAGCGATTCGATGTAAAATCAGTCATTCAGCACCCCCTATTTGGCCAGAATGGAATGATCCTTTGTTTTATAACCAAATCTTTCCCCCACTACGGCGAATCGACAATGTGATCGAATCAGGCTCCTTGGATTGAACCGTTGGTTTTGGGGAGACCCCGAGAAGAGTCTTGTGAGGATTCTGTTCAACAATCTTCTGCGGCCACATTGAAAGAACCTCCTCACCCCCGGCTCTGGCATCGACTATTATTTTTTTGCTTTAAATACATCGCCTGGAGGTTTTGTTCCAGCTAATCATTCCCTACAATATTGTGCATTAAAGAATGACGCCTTATTTTGAGTAAAGAAAATGCATGTTTTTGACAGAAGTTGCAAAGAGTAAATGTCACGACAGTAAAATCCGACCACTCTGTCCCCAAGGTTTGTTACTGAAGTCAAAACATCTCATTAAACATACAAAATAGAGGAAATAGATGTTCCTCTCCAGATTTATGTAAATTAAACTGTAACATCGACTGGAGGATGAACCCTTTTGGAAAATAAATTAATTTGATTTAGCCAGTGAATCATAGCCTCAAGCTTTCGTTTGACTTGTGTAAACCTGCTGGATTCCATTGGCAGCTCCTTCTATTTGCCTTCCCTCCGTAGAGTTCAAATCAAATCCAATCACAGTGCTAGCGCTCAGATTCACGGGAGCTGTTAGCGCCGCGGTTCATTACAGGAGCCGCCGCGGGCTTTTGAGGAGGGGAGGCCGTGTAGGAGGGAACGCTGAGGAATGTCAACATTTGAATAGCGTCTTCACACGACGTGCTGCTGCTGCTGCTGCTGCTGCTGCTGCTGCTGCACGGGAGTGCGTGCTTTGAGTAGAAAACACGACTTACCGGATGGTGACACGTCAAATGTGGTCACATGGATGTGTCAGGTGCCGTCTGCGCGGTAATATCTGAGCCAGAGTGAGCTCATGTCAGAGTTCGGGCAGCAGCACTTCGCTGTGAATCGGAGGCTGAAGCCCCGGGGGCTCTAACAAAGATGGCACCGTTCCCCGGGGCTGCTGCTTTACATTGCATTCCTGTTACGAGCCGCTTTGGCTTGAGAAGCAAAATGTTCGGTGCAAAAGTTTATTCCAGCGTGGATCGCGAAGCCAAGGCCAGCGGAGCAATCAGCATCAGTTCCAGAAGCAGGGTCTTTATGTTTCACACGAACATAACGACGGCACCCCCAGCAAACAACAAAGGTCGACTGACTCTTGATTAGCCCGAAACCCTCACATGAATGCCAACACTGTGGCGCTGCCATCATCATCATCACGCTGCCATCATCATCACTGTCATAATCATCAGCGGCATGCCCGTTGTGGCCATATACTCAACGACGCCGTTTCAGAAGCATTCAGGAGAATAACTCGTCACGAGGTCCTCTCAGCCCAGATTGTTAACATCTAAACTGGAAGTGTTCCTCTTCTTTCACGCATCATAAACCTTACGTGGGCCTCAATTACGAGCTTCCAAATCGAGTTGGAGAAGTGATTAGAGGGTTCTTTGTGCGGAGGCGGAGGGAGGGAAGCGGGCATAGTTGGGTTTAATTAGCAGCTTGCGAGGCGCACTTCCTCGTTGCACTTCTTCCTGTGTGAAGGAGATTACTGAAGAGCCTTCTGCAGATGCTAATGTGGCTAATGTATGTGGAGTGCGGCGAGCAATAATCAGCCCCCCCCCGCCCCCCCACCCCGTGTTTAATTAGCACGACTATGGAGATGAACAACGCGCCGGGAGGTGGATGGATGATTGGCAGAGGGTGCTTCTGCAGAGATAGACCAAAAGAAGAAGACAAGAAAGAGTCGAGCCCTTCAAAAGAAACAACACAAAAACAAAAAGTCGGATCAGGGAAATGAGATTGCAAGTCTATGCTGAAAAAGGGAGTCTCGTTTTTTACCCGTTGAAGTCGAATTTGCTCCCTCAAACAGCAGATGACAGCTGGGTTCAGGATTGGACGTGTGTGAAGAAACATTTTTTTTTTATTTTCCGAAGAGCTAAACAAACATCATGTTTTTTCCGCACACCTCTCCCAATTAATTGGGATGACAGACAGAAAAATAAAACTGACATCTGGCTGAAACTCAATCAGCCAATTAAACCGGTAATATTTACCGGCAACTGCAAAAAAAGAGCGTAAATAACTTCTTCCATGACACTGAAGATAATTTAGAATCGGTTTTGTGCGTTAAGGACCTTCTGAGACACGTTTTCCCATATCTGCCTCCAATTATCCACCATCACGCTTCCCCGTAGTTGTTCCATGGGAATAATTCACAGCATTAAATGAACGGTTTCTCCACACACCTGTCTGGATGTACACACCTCGATGGGGGGGAAACAGATTGGGACCCAACTGTAAACTTTGGTATTTCAATCCCCCCCCCCCCCCCGCTGCCTTAATGAGCTGCTGGTGTTCCACACTAATTTGAGTCAGTAAACATATCAGGTTTGCAGCCTTCCATGACAGGCGGAAGGAAACCCAATGGGCCAGTCGACACGTCAGTGCAGGAGAGAGACGAAGGGAACTCCTGACAAGATCCAGATATACGCCGATAATTAGAGAACGGGTTGAGGATTGACTAACGTGTTCTCTTACTTCCAACTTCCCATCTGTCTTTTTTTTTTTTTTTCTTCTTTCTTCAACCTCATCCTCGGCTGTGACGCCCCTGTCCTATGCAAAGCAGCCGTGTGAATTATTCACGAAGGCCCGTCTGTGAGCACATTTCAGAGAATCTATTCCCTCGTTAGATAATCAATGTCAGTAGAAAAGAACGTGGACCACAATTTAGAATAAAGATACTTTTTTTTCTCCCCCTTCTTGTTGATTGATGTGTCCTCACCGGAGCAGTGTGCAATCAGTCAGGGAGGGCGTGAGGCTTGAGGATGATGTCACAAGCAACATCTGGATTCCTGGATAACAATATGTTTTCACGCCTCTCTTTCATGACATGTCTACACTGTCCCATCGTTATTACAACTGGGCATGTTTGTGATGAATTAGGTCTCGCGCAGAAAATGGCTAACAGTGAGGTTGATGATTGGATTCATGGAATTCAATTTATTCTGAATTGTACCTCAAATTGAGCTGCCTGCCTGAGCTAGAGAAATAAAAGTCAACACAACATTTTATTTTTTTTTTTTAGCAAAGAAGAAAAGCACCAAAAAATAAACGAAAAGCACCAGAGCTGAGATTAACACTAAAGCTGCACAACATAAGACAGGAATAGCATCGTAAAATCAATTATTTTATGACCCACACTAACTTGAATTACCCGACATCTGTCCTTTTTCCCCTCACCTGAGCTCATTAACAGTTTGCACAGTGTGCGCTCGCTCTTATCACGCTGATTTTGGCGTTGAGACGTGAACAGGTAAACCTCCCCCTCCACCCTTCCTCGTGTTCTCATCGCCGCTCCGTCCTTGCCTCCTACCAGGTGTGACGCACGGACAGACGGAGGCGCAGCATCCCAACCGATCCAGCAGCTCCACCACCACCTCGATGCTATAAATGTATCTAATAAGTGGACGGCATCGTGTGCAATCTCCAGCCAACTAACTCCCCACCGTCTTCACGTGCTTGTATCAGACCTCCGGGCTTGTTCGTCTTCGTTTCTGTGCTGCTTTAACCTTCTGTCCCAGTCTCTATTTGAGTCCGGCCCAAGAAGCGGAGTCTTGGTTTTTTGCGAGCTCCACAGTCCCGTAACACCCGCCGTCTGTGGACTCTCAAAGTCAGGACCTCCTCCCACGTCTGCTGCTTCACCCGGTGGGCTGTTCCACGGGCCACGGGTGTCATATCCTCAGTGTAATCTCTCTCTCTCTCTCTCTCTCTCTCTCTCTCTCTCTCTCTCTCTCTCTCTCCCCCCCATCTTATCTGTTTTCCTCTTCGTTCACTTGACTGCATTCTTTGCCCCTCACATTGGACCTCATGGAAGAACACGTCTTCGTATCTTCACTCTCTCTTACTTCAGGTGTGCCACTTCAGGTTCAGCAAAACGCTCCTAAAGTCAGATAACTGTGTTAATGACGGAGCGTAAACATGATGAATAAGAATTGTAAAATTGTAATTAACATATTCAACGCCCCAATAATTCCGTATTAGGCTACGCACCCTGCCCCGTGTGTACTGAAGTCCTGCTGTCAGGGATCCATAGAGGGAAGTCTATCATTTTAACAGCGTCAGCAGAGGAATAAACGGGACGTGCTCAAGACAAAGAATGGGGAAAAATGATGTGTCACCTGAAGGTCGCACTGTCACTGAAATAAAGAAATGGTTCGATGTGAAAAATGTCTCACCACAGCAAAGTGATGAAGGAGGGGACGGGGGGACGGGACGGGGGGGCTGTGTGTGTGCAGTTTGAGATGTTCATAATGATATTGTAGCGTTATACAATAACATCATTAGCAAATGTATATGAATGTTTATATGGTTAGATTATATGACTAGATTTAGAATTATATTAGCCTAATATAATTTGAATTGCAGAGGGAAACAGGATGATGTCGATATGATTATGAAGTGTAATTCATATGGCGATTTCAAACTCAAAATTGCAAAGTAATGAAATATACAAGCCATTGGCAAAAAATGGAGTCTTGGATAACAGCAGACTAATTGCACACGACTCCTGCGACTCCAAAGGTGAAAAAATTGCTGAATGCGGCACGTTTGTCTAAATTACTCGGAAAAGCCACTTAAGAACGACTCTGTTGGAGTGGTTCCTGCATCTCTGTCGTATATATATATATATATATATATATATATATCTCCGCTCAGATCTCACCCCAGTATCTTTAGAGAAACTATTTTAAATGGCGTCTGTTGCAGTAATCTCACAGCATCGCACACACCTCGACGCTGCGTTCACTTCTCATACACAGCAACGCCGTTTGACTGGGAGCGATCCAGTGCTGACAGGCGCTTATAGAATAAGCATCACCATGCTGCCCACTCGACATGACTGCGCATGCATGTGTATGTGCGTAGGAGCGTGTGCAGGCGTCAGCTACAAGCTACCGTTGGCTCTCGAGGAGACTTTACATTAGCTATGCAACCTGGCATCTAAAATAATCACCTTTAAAAATGGAGCGGGGCATGCGGAATGTGTGAAGACTACAAAGAGCAATCAAGACACCCGCCGACTTCCCCGGCCTCCACCCTCCTCTCCCCCTCTAAGCTAATCAGTGTGGGTGCTGCTGGCTGTCTGCTAGACTTGCATCTGATTGTGAGACAGGAACAGTGTAAGCTTGTAAAAGACGAGTCGAGCAGCCTCCACATTATACTATAATCAGAGGTGGCATGGTTCCAGTGGCCTTTTTGTGCTGCATGGACCCTACGCTGCATAACATCTACGAGAAAACCCCATCCTATCTGCCTCGACGGTGTTCACCTTTGACCTAAGCTGTGATAGAATTAACCTGGAATTTAACTTTGGGCGGATATCAAGCAAGCAAGTCTTTTTTCTGTAGGTTGTGGAAGTCTCTATTTATTGAAGCTGAAATGATTAGTCGCTAAATTAATTGGACCAAACAATTAATCTGCGATTCTTCAGATCATCGATTCATTGTTCAGGTAACTTTCCGTGAAAATTCGCAGCTTTCAGCTTCTCAGTTGTGAAGATATGCTGTTTTTCTTCATCTTGCGTGATAATAAACTGATTATCTTTGGGTTTGGACTGTTGGTCCGACAAAACAAGACATTTGTCAACATCAGCTGAGATCGAGGAGAAAATATTTTTGGACAATTTATAGGCCAAAAGATGAATTGATTAATTGAGAAACCACAAGTATCCCGCATTTTCAATGACGAGTTTACGTTTGTTTTTTCCTCCTTAAGCTGTACCACCAAAAGTAGATGGCAGATGGAAATGTTTACTACCTGTCTAGCCTCTAAATTAATTGATTGATTGATTGATTGATTGATTTAGGATGGTGAGACGGGGTTTGCATAACAAGCATGTTTACTGCAGGTCTTCCAGGACATATTGTACATTTGAAATCTGGTCCTTTATGCATAACATGAAAAAGATCATAATTTTAAATGTGGAATATTTTCTTTTCTTTTTGTAAATAAGAAATATTTTCTAATCTAAATTAAATTCTTTAACTATGTTTGTCTTTAAGTAGAATTCTTTTGGCACATACTCCGACCACGCTATCACAGAATCTTAGATTAAAACCCAGTCTTTGAGAAACAAGTCAGTTCAATAAACCCTGTATGTCACATTGTATATAAAGCCCAAGTATTTATCACTATAAAATCAAACAATGACACACAGCTGTTTTAATCTATGCTAAAAACAATAATGTTCCACAACAGGGCCCTACTTCCTCCCTGGAGGCTTTCTAAACCTTCCTGGTGATGGCTGGAGGTGACCTCGGTCCATGTTGGTACACATAATTATCATTTCCCTACGGGGGGGATCGGTGATCAATGAGAGAGTGACCTTCCCCTCTGCACGCACCTTCCTCAAAGTCGGATAATAAATTGGTTCATCTCACCTCCCCTACCGTCCGTGTTATTTAGAGGGCTATCGGAGGGAGTCCATTACCTTTTTATGGAAAGGAGGTTCATTCAATTTGCTGGCGACCCAATAAGAAGTTCTGTATGGATGCACGGCGAAGGGCTCAAGGGCAAGTGAATTATTCCATTATCTTTAATGTGTGGGAAGACGAACGGCGTCAAGGTCCAGAGGGGATTTATTTAGCTATGTAACCTCTGTTCCTCAAGAGGAAACAATACGTCACAAAGACTCCCTCATGCCTGTTCACAGCTGTTTGAATTGATTTTAAGAATGCATTCCTCTTCAAACGAGCTCAATTCTATTTCTTATTTATGCTCCAAATTAGATTTTTACATTATCATTATTATTTAATTTGTTTATATGCTGTCAACCAAATTAACAGCACTTATTTGTATAGCTGTTGTAGCTCCAACTTTTGCTTTATAATATATATTTAATTTGTTTACAAAGTTTTTCTTCCCTTCTCCAGCCATGTAAACGTACGACCAGCTAAGTCTTTATTCTCTCTTTATTCCAGGGTGGAGGCTGATGCAATGAACATAAAAACTCTAATGGCACATAATTGAAAAGCATCACAGCCTCATGGCTTGAAATGGTTTGCTTAATTAAAGAGTCTTCTTATATTTGGCTTAAACCTTATTAAAGGATAATCCCCCTGAAAGTTAAAGGTGGCGTTGAAAGGATTCACCATGCAGCGTAGTGAGGCTGCACATACTTTACTGTATTAATGTAGATATAATGAGCGGTATTAACTGTACAGTGACATGCACATATGGTCTTGTATTGTCGCCTGTAGTTTGTATAGAACCTAAATTAATGTTGTTTTTATGGTTCACAGCTGTCCGTCCATTACAACTAATGATTATAGAACAAACATCGCCTACTGTGGGAAGGTTTTATGCATACAAATGATTCAGAATTTTTGTAATACAAAAAATACATCTATCCTTGAACACTATAATACTGTTAAAACAACAATTTCTCCACATATTCTTAGATTTTGGCCGAAACAATAGTCACATTAATTTAATATGTGGCATTTGCTGCATTAAATCGTGCCTCTGCTCTTTTCCCCTTCAAGTTTAATGATTTATTTCACAAAAGTTATCTGAAATACTTTGTGGTAAACTCAAGATTGTATACATTTGGCCAAGTGTAGATGATTAAAAAAGTCCCACACAAAATGCAACCCCTCCACTGACAGTGTTAGAGGAATAGTTTGACATTTTGGGAAACTTGCCTTTCGTGTCAGTGACAGTTAGATGAGAAGATTGATACCACTCCATTAAATGTGAAGCTGCAGCCGGTTAGCTTAGCTTAGCATAAAGACTGGAGATGGGGGGCGCAGCTAGCATGGCTGTGTCCAAAAGGAACAAAATCCAGCACCTTTAAAAGCTAACTTATTAACATGTTGTTGTGTGAAAGGGTCATGATTAGACAGCATTCATAAACTAGTTAACTAGCTAGCTAACTAGCGAGTTAGCATGAAGTTCTCTTTAAGCTGCTGAAGGTCATTGTGGGAAACGTAGGAACACAAGTGAGTAATAATATTAATATGATGATGATTTGTGTCTTGCTTTATCACGACCAAATGGGGTTTAAAGTCCTGCCAGCTAAAGTACAATATTTTTCTATTTCTAATGCAATAACACTCAAGGTGAAAACATCAATGCAACATGACATGCAGTGTGTAGGCACACCGAGCATATTGAATCCTGATCTATTTTGAGAGCTCTCTGAAAAGCATCACTGCTTCATAACATAGGTAAACTGGCATAATATCACAAATTGCATATTTCATATCGTTTTCCCCTGCACAGGACATATTGGGAAATAAGATATGTTCAAAAATAATCCCTCAAGGCATGTATGCGGCATCTGGCGCAAAGCCTGTCAGCCGCTTTGAACGTCTGCAGCGTCTTGACAGCGTGTTTTTTTTTTGTCATTTTGCTGGCAAACGCAGCGTTTCTGTGAGCGAACACGAGGAGCCAGAGAAGCGTGCCGATGGATGTAAACTTGAATTTCGGCCCCTTTTGTCACTGAAATCCCATAAGCACATTTTCCAGAGAGTAAATAACAGCGCGGGAAGGGCGAGGTAGAAGTGACTCAGGAGTGGGGAGTCCGCTCTCTGTTCTCAGGGGAACAGGAGGAGACAGAGTTTCAGAGAAGGTGAGTCTGATCTTGCCGTGTTTGGAGCGGAAGCAGATTGTGGAAAACAGAAGAGGCCTGATGAAAGGTGACTTAAGCCATATTCACGTGGGGGCTACTGCTACTGTTGGGCGCTTTATGCTATTATTGAACAACCCTGTCAACCTCTGTGTCCTTCTCTCCAAACATCTAAATATGCAAGTTGTGACTGTGTGTAGTAAAAAGTGTGTGTTTAAACATAGAACTGGTCAAGAATGAGATAGAATTTTTTTTATTTTCCGACTCCCTCATTGCACCGACGGAAAGAATACAAAGATTCAAAATCCAAAGAATCTGAACCAGGTTTGCAATAATCACGATGCCTCATACAGTGACCTCATACATCTGCCTAATCTAATCAACCTCCATATTAACCTACATTGTCTATATTTAGATATTATTATTACTGCAGAAGAAGGGAACACTGCATTATATCATGTGGTGGACGTTGACCTGTCGGCTACAATTTGACTGCAGGGCATCCTCATCTTGTCTGATACATTCAGCCAGGGAGTTAAGAATGTGTAGTTCACTTTGGAAATTAAATTAAAAAAATTAAAAAATAAGTTGGTAAATGATTGCTAGCTACGACAGCGCCGCTGGTATTCTTTTCACCTTGAGGGTCCGTGTGTGACGCCTACTGTATCGGGAGCTACCACAGAGGCAGTCCTGAGTACTTTGCCAGGTGTTTATATTTGGATCAACCCGATAACATCACGGCTGTGCAAGACGCAACTTTTCAGGTGTGTAGTTGAGATCAAAGAGAAGGTCGAGTTTGAATTTGGATGTGGTCTGAGGTAGGGTGGCGAAAGTAGGGGGGTAGGAAGTGGGGAGGGGCGATTTGGAGTTGCGGCTGTTGTGATCCCATCGCAGGTTGGGAACCTTTGGAACTTGGTTATTTTTTCAGGTTTTTGTACAGCCTAAACATAGTAGTGAGCGGGTTGCATTCTAGGTAAATATGGAATGTATGTCTTCAATCAACTCTTTGCTTTTTTTTTCTTCATTTAATTCAATACCTCATTGCTATTTATTCTATATTATGTGTATTTATTTAGGAAAATAGTTAATAAGGACAAAAATGTGTCATTACTACTCAAGATTCATACCCTACACATGACCATATTTTGAACCAATACTAGCATATCTTTTGTTTTTAGCGTTTTGTTTTGTGTTATTTTTTGGAGGACCATGGTTCAACAGTCTATAATGAGAGAGCAGAGTTTTTCCTTGTGTGAAAATCCTTTGTTCAGCTGCGGAAACCGACTTATTTAGACTTCTGTAAGACACTGATTTCTACTTCAGTGTCAGTTTTAATTTTAGATTTAATTATTTTGGATAGAGGGATGTGCTGCTCTAATGAGGTTTCCTATCACCTCACCGTACCGCTGTCACATCCTTTCACTGTCCATGTCATGCTCATGCACTCTTGTAAAAACCCAGTTACAAACCCAGTTGCATACATTGCTAAGAAATCAGGGTTTATCCATCAGATATCTTGCTGTGTTAACAAGGCTTCTCTAATCCATTATTCCAATTACAGAAACTGGGTTTCTCATCTACATGACATTTAAGAAATCAGGCTACAGCAGACAGCAACACGGTTATATGAGCGCATAGCTAATAATGTTTTCCACTTCTGTCTCCCCCTTTTTAATGACAATAAGAACAGATCACCTCGTCTGTGCACGTTTTGAGGAAAGCCGGGATTATGCTCTGTGGCGACATTTTTCCCAGTTAAAGAAATGTTGTGTTCTTCGGAAGTCGTAGAAAGGTGGCGGGTGTGGAAAGCGCTGGTTAGGTTGAGGCAACAACAGCCCTTGAAAAAAAGATTGTGGTTTCAGTTAGATGTCAATAAAGTAAAGAAGCCCTTTGCTTCGTGCTCCAACCTGCTGTTGACTTTTTAAATGTTTAATCAAAATGATCTTTCCCTTTACCTTTTCCCTTTAAGGTCAGGTACTGAAACCCGGCACCGGTGCTGAATTATTGATGATATTGACGGTATTAAGTATTGATGAGTGTCCGACATTACTGGTTCTTTTATCTGTGCTTTTTAAAGTGTTGATGTAATGCATTATCCCACTGCAGGATCTCCTCTGCTGTGTCTGGGCTGAGCTCCTCCAACCACACACATACAGAGTGAAGTCAGCGAATAGCAGAGCAGAGAGACGTTGATGGAGACAGTGAAGTGAGCTCGAATTACTGTAGTTTGCGAAAACTACGCTTGTTACTGTAAGTACAATAAAACCGTTGCGAGTAAAAAGTGAATACTTTATCAATACACCTGCTCCACAGGCATAAATAAACAAAATGCAAATTAGCCCTCAAACTTTAAATTGACAAACGATATATATAAGTGGTAGATTTGAACAGAATCAAAATCACCATAACTCTTTGAAATTATTGCAAAACCATCTCACGTCCCAGAGCAATATTGGTCCTGTGAGATGGGGAACGAGGCTTTAGGCCCGGATTAGAGCTGATAGCCCAGGCGGTCATCCGCAATGATGACCTGAGGGGTAAGACGCTACGTTGCTAACTGGCTCTTAAACTTGACTCCTCCAATCTGACGTACCCTAACCTTGGCGGCTGTCATTGAGTGCAGCAGTCTGTCAGTCAGGCTGGAGGACTGTTCTCTCACCTCAGAGTTTATGAGAAAAGATAGGGTGTCTGTGAGATTATTCCTGCTTTCCAATACCATATTGGCCCCTAATCTCCCGCCTCTCTCGGGCCATTCTCAACAGGATGAGGTGTCGTTAAGGGCAGCGACAGATGGAGAGAGGGATGGTGGAGGACTTTAGGAGTAAATATGTCAATCACTGCAGGCGCTGAGAGGTTTTCTTGAGGAGGAGGAGAGGAGTGTCAACGAGCCAACTCTCTTCCAACGTCTCTACATCCACAGCATTCAGACGCATTACTACACCTGAATACATGTCTGCTGCTGGATACTTATCATGCGGTATGAGTTTAAAAGAAATGTTTTCCTTATCGACACACACAGACAGTGGTTTTGATTCATGTGCAAAACCTGTAGTTTAAAAGCGCTGCATTTCAAATGCATATTTCATCAGGTTGAATAATGAGCCAAATGTGCAGAAAATCCCAAATAGACTATTCTGCTCTTTGACTTTGACGTTGATATCTCATTGCATTAAGTTTGCCCTTTGGCCATCATGAGAGGGATTATGCCAGCAGTCAGGATCTATTTGTTTACGCAAATCATCACTTGATAGGCCGATGTTCACCCCACCTCGGCTGAATACATCAAACAAGATGAGGGTGTCCTGAAGTCAAATTGCAGCCGGCAGGTCAATGTCCACCACATGATATAATGCAGTGTTCTGTATTCTACTGCAGTAAGTTTTTAAATAATATCCCAGTATCGACAATGTAGGTTAACGTGGAGGTTGATTAGATTAGGCAGATGTTCTGCAACTTCAGTGTATCAGGCATCGTGATTATTGTGAGCCCGGTTCAGATTCTTTGTATTTTAAATCTTTGGATTCTTTGCCAGAGGTTCCCTCGGTGCAATGAGGGAGAAGGAAAATCAAAAAGTCAAACTTCTGGCACAGCCTTAATACTTTAGCTGTCTTCCACAGAAGTAGGAACTCATTTAGAGGAGGACAAAAGGCACTTGTGCATCGCCCCGGTCGGATCAAAGGCAAATCATTAATTCGGAGCCTCCTGTTGTAGTCAGATCTGGTGTTTTATTGCGACTAGAGTTCCCTAAACTGTCTTCGGAGTCAAAAAGAGTGCTTAGACAAAGCAATTCTATTTCTCCTGCAAGGGCACTGCTGTGCCCAAGTTGAAATTGAATGCCCCAAAATTACCCGTTTAATTATGTGGCTACCGGAGAGGCTTTCATGTTTTCCAAATGAATCAAGGCGAGTGCGATAACCAATTCTTTCATTGATGCAAAACTGGGGGGAAAAAAGAAGCCTTCCTCGTTTTTATTCAAAAGTGAAATGAGCTCTTATGCCAGAGACATTAATTATATTTCTTATAATTAGGTAGAAAATCCCCAGATCAACCCGATCCCTGCAAGATAAATTTAATTAGTGGACAAATTAAACGGCACATGCAGTGTCCCTATCTTTATAAAGCATCCTTCTGAGGCTGGTAGATGTCTCAGTTTCTAATGGCTTACTGTCAAGGTATGGTCAAAGACAAATTCCCACCACACCAGGCAAGGCGATAAAGCTGTATTGTAAAGAAGATTTCATCTCAATGTTGTAATGACAAATTCTTTTTGAAGGGCCTTTTTTTTCAAACTGAGGCATATAGCAATAGAAGCATTCCCCAGATGTATGACTCCATGTGATCATGAAGGCTGCCTATATCTAATGAATTACTGGCACTGAATATATAACCTCTCCCTGATGATGAATGAGGCTGACTCTAAAGGCTGAGAAGTTAATTAAACTTGCATTGTGGAGGACTGGCCTCGCTGAAGGCACAACACTTAATAGAATCATTGATTATTTATGGGTTTACAAGACAACATGTTACACTAAAATGAGGTACTTATTTCCCACATGGTCTCAAAACGTTGAAATCCCAGAACAATAACACAAAGACATAACAATCCGGTGAATAATTGTCAAGACACTTCACTCAAAACCACAAATTTAATGTAATGTAATGTGGTGCCAGCGGAAATGTCAGGTGATCACCAACGTCATTAGAATTCATCGCCTAGGAACCGCTAATTTCCGTATAAAATTTCAAAGCAATAAATTCAGTAATTTTTAAGATATTTCATTCTGGACTGACCAATCGAAACTGCAATCCATTGAGCAATGCATAGCTAAAAACTCAGCTGATAGTCATTAAAGATCCAATTTTGTCTTATTGTGGTTATATACAGGTAATTTATGGTGCTGTTAGATTGCTGCTAAACCGTCACGTTAATACAGGTGCAGGAGTTTTTGACCGCAGTAAAAATGTTTGTTTTTTTAAAGGCTAAACGCCAACAAATATGGATTGAAGCAGAATATTTCTGAAACCAGATTATTAGATAATTCTATAAAAAAAATTGGGGGGGGGGAATTATTACATATATCTTTTTCCAATAAATGTTGACTTTTGGACTGGATCTTTTTTTTGTATCTTTTTTCAATACATTTTGAGAAAGAAGGGGGAAGAGAAGATGGAAGCCGGTGGAGGCAATGTTACTGATAATAATAATAAAAACGTCAACGTTACGAATGAGAAGCTTCGAAAGCTTCAAACTATTCGGTACGGCCCTAATATTAACTCATGTAGCCCTAAATCCAGCAGGAAAGTTGGGGCCATAGATATCTAGATTTGTCGTTTGGACAATAATTATACTGTTCTTTTGTTTATAGCAATATAGTCAGTGGGGGAATTTTAATATCACCCAACCCTGGTCTGATGACTGCGCAGCACCCAAGGCTGTTGCTCAATGTAATTAAGGAAAGAAATGAGCCATTTCCAGACACCAAGGCAACAGAAACACCAATCTTGTAGTTTTTGGGCAGTGTGCTGATGTTGGGGAAAAATGATAACCCTCTTTAATGATTTTCTGTCGTCTGCAAATATGAAATTGCACGGTAGTACTTTGCTGAAGTCAGTATAATTTGAGAGATCATCCACTCATCAATGATAAAGAGACGAAAATGTGTTTTGTTGGTTGTAATTTCGGTTTGTCAGAAGGTAGTGAAGGTTGTGTCAAGAAAAAAGAAATACAATCAAATAGTCTAAAAGAGGCCGATCCAAGTTTGTTAAAAGGATCATATCTCCTACATCCTCTCCGTGTAATTTGGCCTGACAGAACAGGAGATTTTTACTCCACTTCCGAGCATGTCCCTCTCACTCCGAGAACAGCGACCAACCTGTCAGCTCCATTCGTCCTAATCAGTTCTCACTGGGATGTGCCGGCTACTGGAATGTCACTGGGAATAACGCTCACACTTGGAAGTAGCACACTGGAAAGACGAGCCTCTGAACAAACAGTCTGTGCCCTCTGTGCACAGCTCTTGACCTGCTACGCTGTCACTCATTGACCTTGGTGTTGACCTTCACATGGAAGCGTCTTCCATTGCTCAGAATGGGATTTCTGATCTATGTTCATCTGATGTGGCATTAGGGAGTGTGCACCTCGGAGAAATGGTTAAAAGCTGAAATTTAAGCAAAGGATCTAGTGAGTCCACGTTTCTTGTTTTGCTTACTGCTGATAAGGAAATATGTCACACTTAATGTGTACCAAAAACATTTTATAAATGCGATATTTAGGTAAATTTGGTCAATTTACCATGTCAAACTCGCTGTTAAAGCCTGAGGTTATCATTTAGAAAATGCTGTAAAATAAATAAATAACGTCACGGTCCGGCCACACTAGAAAGAGATACCTCCTCACAAAAAAGCCAGTGCTAGAGGTTTAGGGACTATTCACAGGGAAAATTGCTGAGCGACTGTAGCTGGCGAGCTAAAGGCGTCGGCCGGAGATGAACTTGTTTTCTTACCACGTGTTAGCGTCGCGCAGCCCTGTCCAGATGGTTAACTGTGCAAATCCACCTATCAAGGAGATGAATTTAATGGATTTTACCATAATATTTTTCCATTTTATAATGTGTGACCTAGCCTTTGGATCCACAGCGCTCCACAGACCAAAATAAATAACTCATAAATGAATTCATCTATTACTTCTCACACTCTCTAACTCGCTCGCTTAGTTAGCCAATCTGAGGGTGAAACAGGAGTGAAATCATCTTTCCATCCTTTTAGGTCATGATTAATTTTGTTCTCAGCTCATCACAGCCCTGTTATTTTGCCAATCCTGTCCCATCTTGTTGCCATTCACATTTCATTCCTATTCCATTTCAATACCAAGTCATTATTGTTCATGCCGAGTGTAACAGAGCTCCTATCCAAAGAATAAAAGCCAACTTTGTTAATGCCCCGGAATTGCTAAATTAATTCAGCTCCGCTTTGTGAAAAACAAGCCAATGACTCAACGAACTGAACCAGGATCATTCACATACCGTGTATCTTAACTATAATAATAATAATAATACTAAACTCTGAAGGGTGCTCCACTGTCTGTGACACTGTGTGTCCTTGTTGAATTAAAATATTCCCTAGAGCGGCTATAACTGCACTAATGACTAGTTGTTATGTACTGAGAGTGTCTTACAATGGGGAGGCACTGGTATTGATCAACAACCCTGTCATCCCCTCAGATGTAATATAGTCATTTTACAGCTAAAAGGCAGTAAAAGTTATATTATTGCTTTAAAAAAGCATGAATCCTGGCCGGTGGGTAAAATTGTATGCACATATAAGAACTGTTAAGCCCAAGGTAAAATGGATTCATTATTTATGACTGAATATTGAAAACAGGAATAACAACATAATGAGGCCAAAGTGTTAGGACTACTTAACTGGAATCATAAGGGGTTTAGTGGCATAAATTCTTAATGCAGACATTTTGTGGCTGTTTTAAATGTTACCTTTCGTTGATTGAAAAAGGGCCAATGCTGCTAAAAACATGTCAGAAAAAGAAAGCGGCCCTTCTCTGACTCAACTTCGCCACAAAGTTTAGAATTTTGCAGTTTCAGAATCGCTTGTCATTGCGTGACATTTCGTGTCAAGAAGCGACGGCAGAGGTGAACGCGACGGCAGGGGGAAGGGAGTAATGCTGCGGGCCAATTAATTTCTCCGCTCCCATCTCCGATTGCATTTGTGACATCAACACCGCCACAGTTTGCGCCCTTACCCCAGCATCAGTTATGCAAATGGCGGCAATTTCACATGAATGGCAGATCGTCCTCCTGAAATGAGGATGGGCGAGAAGCGAGAATGAAAAATGGAGGAGGAGGCCGAGACGTGGGAGCCAGTCAGCCTTGAAATGATTTAATTTAAGCGATGAGGAGTTGACTTTGATAAGTTTGCATTTTAATAATGAATACTATGACTGGCTTCAGGGGTCCAGTTACAAACAAGCAGCATACTTGGCAAAAAAAGGAAAATATTTAGACCAAAAAGGCTGTAGGACACTGTAGGACAAAACTCATTGTCTGAATGTCCTCTGTGTGTTAGTGTGTGTGTGTGTGTGTGTGTGTGTGTGTGTGTGTGTGTGTGTGTGTGTGTGTGTGTGTGTGTGTGTGTCTTGATCTATCATAAACAAGATGTTCCTGGGACTTTTTTGACTGGAGTTAAATTTTCTGCCGGAGGGAAAACGGCTTCAGCCTATTATGTAGGATTTTTCAGTTTTTCCAATATGCCAAGTCTGGGGTGTATGCATATTTAATGAGGCCTTTGCCTCGGTGCGATTTTAGACTGAGAGGGGTTTCAGCCTCCTGTCATTATGAGTGATTGCGCTTCCTCATGGCATATTCCAGTTGGATGTGGCAATAACTATCTGTCTATCCCCCCAAAGCACCGCTGATCTTATTATGATTATGACTTTTTCCGCCGCTGTATATTCAAAACCTGTCGCATTATATCATTTATGCTTTGGCTCTTACAAACCCGGGAGTTCCTCACGCAGGAGTGTATGTTTATTGTATGCTGTACATAAGAAGGTGTAAATAACTTAGCAGTTAAAGCACATACTGTGTGTTAAAGGCACAAACCCAATCAAAAGTCACAAGACGGGTTTCTCCTCACAAAACAGCTGTGGAAAAACGGCTCGTGCTTTTCCAGCAATTGAATTCAATTTAATGGAAATGCTGCCGTTCAGTAGATCCACTTGTGATGGCGAAATACAAAATGCTAATGTTTTGGGTCAAGTTCAACTTTGGCGAAACTTTGACATGCAGTTTTTTTTTTTTTTTTTTAATCGGTTATTAAGTCAAGCCATTTAATGCGAATAGACTTTATAAATGACATTCTGGCCATTAGAGACGAGCAGTACCGGCACATTTTACATCAAGAAGCAGGTATTCCTCTGCTGCAGTCCAGATGACTCGCTGTTAAAGTTGAAAGTTGGGTCATATCTTTTTCACTATCAGGGATTTCCCTGGTTTGTGAAGATCTAATAGATCCTAATGAGCGAGCCGTTCTTCTAACAGCCACCAGTCACCGGTAATGAACCTCTTACTGTCTGTAAAATTTTGTATTGTCCATTTCATGTACGGCCAGTTAAGAGGACAAAGGAATGTTTCACCTTCTCTCTCATCGTTTATTATGAGTTTATTCAATGCTGTACAAATGCGCCTGCATATAATTCAATTCCCTTTGGCCAAGACTCAAGAAAGGATTTCTATTCATTGCTGGAATATGATATTGAGTAAAGTGTAATAACCTTGGCTGCTCCAGTGTCCTGAAATGGACAATCTTAAAATGTCACTCACAGAGTCTCCCCTCTCATTGCCTTCCTTCTTCTTTTTCTTTCACAGAGTTATTACAGCTTTGCACTGCTGTTGTATTGATTTACAACCCACCTCTTAATTGAAAATGATGAATATTGTCCTTTTCCTCTTTCCCCCTCTTTCTCTCCTTCACCCTGTTTCTTCCACAAAATACAGAAGCCAATTACATAAAGCTGCAATATTCACTATGGCCCCTACACCTCCCGACCCACTACCACTCGGCATATTAAGGGCCATCCCAAACCATGGAGAGTGGAAGTGGATTATATAACAGCGAGTCGTCATTATTTGTGTTCGACATGAAACACACGCTCTGTACAAATGGTTCGAACCACTCGTACAACCGTTTACTCGTAAACTGCTCAAACTAAGAAAGATTGACATTTTATATTGTCATAAATATGTTAACAATTTAAAGGCGATTGTATTTAGGATCAAATATCCCCTCATATATATCTAGTCTAGAAAACAGTAGATGTGTTCATTTTATTGTTGTATGTATATATATATATATATATATATATATATATATATATATATATATATATATATATATATAAATAAAAGGACTGTTGCAAAAACCAAGCAGCTCATAAACATCAGTGTTAAAAGAAGAGAAAATTTTAAAAAACAAAACAATCAAGAAGGACGCTTGAGAGCTTTATCATTATTCATCTGAAAGATGCTGATACGCAACCATGGTTACGAAAAGTTATGACAGATTTTGTTTCTGCCAGAGAAAAGGGAAGTTTGTTCCAAAGCTTGCTTCTGTATTCATGTAAGAAACTGAAGCAATCAGTCGTTTTTTTTTTTTTTTTTTGCTCATTCAGTTAATTGAGCTTTAACCTCGTTGTGTACTTGTTCGTCAATGTCAAAAAAAAGTCCACGATATCTTCTTTAGAAGAGTTGGACAAGGTTGAGTATGCATGAGCAGACACATGAAACAGAAACTGAAAGTCAAGTGAAGTATTTGAGGCAACATCTGTCTGCAAGTGTTACTCACATCCCCAAATAAATTTGAGTAGCCAGAACATTACAGGGTCAAAGCACATGAGAAACCACTAATAAGGTTTGAAAGACTAAAGCTTTTGATTCTTGACAAACCCTGAGAGTCTGTGTCCACCAAACTACTGAGAGCATTTTAAATTTTTTACAGAAAAAAAATCGGTGGTTTTACATTTCAGAGATGTTTTACGCATTAATAACGATTCCCCACCTTTGTGTCTTGATCTGTGGTATTTATTTATGCAGAGTCCGCACTTGGCAAACTGACAAAATGAGAAGCACACACACATCATGTGAACAAGCATACAAAATGTACTATGTTAATGGACTTAAATGTCACGAGTCTTTTTAAATGTCAGTGCACTCGATTTCATCATAACGTAAGGGCAACCAGGTGCAGACAAAGATCCATACTGCTGTAGTTTATTCTAGATTTGTATCCATGAACAGTTCAAATTTCAATGAAAAAGACGATAACTTTCAAACAGGGCAAATCATTTTTTCTCCTCCCTATTATGATTACGGAATTAAAATAATCCAGGCGTAAAAACACAAGATCAAACTCAATCGTTTCACCCCTCTATGCCATTGGAGCAGAAAATTTCTCTTTACAGCATGACAGATTACATCCTTGCCTCATGTTTTACTGATGCTGATTGGACATCTACATCTTTGCACACAGCTTTAATAAAAATACATTCTGTTGTCTTAGTGTCAACGCTCAGATTTTGATATGGACTTACTTAACTACCTTAGTACAATTTAGAAGCACTGACATTTTGTGTTATGTGTGTTGTACGGCATCTCAGAGGGAATTAATCTACATGTAAACTTCGCATTTGGTGTGTTACATGCAAAACACGTGATGCGCTTTTAAAATATGATGTGTAGTTAAATGTTGGAATTGGTGAGAGACAGAAATGGGTTGGTATTTTTATTTTCAGTTTTCAGTCTCTTAGCCAAATTAGAATAAGATATGCAGTCACCATCCTCCTTTATACAGAACTTAACATAAAAGTATATTACTGTGCTTGAGTTCTATATACAACATTCAGAGAATTAATACAATGGCAAACAACTTAGATAAAGGGAAGTGGGAATGTGCACCTGAGCAGAGAATGAAGTCGCTCTCTCTGTGTGTGTGTGTGTTGTAAACCGGCCACATATGTGCATCTTGTGAGCCCCTGTGTGTGTGTGTGTGTGTGTGTGTGTGTGTGTGTGTGTGTGTGTGTGTGTGTGTGTCCTACTGGCTAGCTAATCGCTGCCGCTCTGCACTGCGCTCATGTGGCGGTCGTCGCAGATGAAGGCGATGGCGTCATTGAGGAAGCGTACGTCCACCCTCCCCCAACCCCCCCTTCCACGGTTAGCGCCGTTAGCTGCTAGCCGGCAGCCCAGCTAATCTCTGTATTAGTAGTTTTTATTTTACATAATAAGCTGCTAAGGGCTAGTGAAGGGGTTAAACAGGTCATAATTCCCTCTAATATATATTAAATATTGCTATAAAACCATATTCTGTATTTATTCAAGTTCCTCACCAACAATTACATTGGATTAAAATGACATTTGAACACCTAATGATAATGTTACAGTCTGAATATCTGAAATGAATATCTAGAGATAATATAACTTTATTTCACACCATGATGGTTAAACTGTGGAATTAATGCTCAGTTCACATGCGTGCCGAACCGTGATGGGGGAGGGGGGGGGGGTCCATATGTCTTTAAATATCTTCCTCAGATGACAATTGTAGCATAGTCAACTAATTTTATTGTGTAAAATACCTCAGGACACAATTTAAACATATTGTTACAACTTTAAAAGGAGCTAGTACTGCGGTTATTTATATTTTTATTTTTATTTCACGTTTTCAATGTAGAGCTAAGATAAGTGTTCCATGTATATCAAATAAGTGTGCACTCTAAACTCTAATAATGTCGATGTTATTTCATATTTGGTTAAAAACCAGCATGATAGTCAAAGACACACCTATACAGATATCCAGGTTATGTATAATACAGGGACACAAATAACTAGGCTACCAAAATGGCCCAAAACAGGCCTGTCAGATTGTCATCAAGTTTTTTTTCCCCCATAACTAGAAAAATGTTTCTGGACTGCATGAAAATGATACACATGAAAATTGCTGCAGGAGGAAAGCGGTGTGTGGTATTTTCCTTAACTGAGGTGGACCGCAGGCTGAGAGCTGTGATGCCTGAGGGGAAATTTCACAGCAGCTTTGAGCTGATGTTTCAAGGAAAGGGTTAACTCTCAGCTCTTTGCTTTCATCTTCGAAAATGCTGCTGCTGCTGTTCAGCTCCGGAGGAATTATCATGTTGAACCCCCCCCCTATGGCGCTCTGTGTGTCAGTCTCCGTGTGTACTGTACGTGCACATGCAAGCAGTTTCTGCTCATGCGTTCTGTTGTATTTGAGGACAAAATATTGTCACAAGACGAGAAACAAGAGTAAAATATCCTCCAAAGTGAAGTCTTCATTTCCTCGAGGTTTGTTGGTATTATGGTTTTTCTAAGTAATTGTACCGTGATGAGGGTTAATGTTCAGGTTAAGGCGACCGTATACTTGCTGCCGAAACGAAGATGAATAATATTTCTTATAAAGACAACAACAACATGCATGTCTGAGTAACACAAATGTACCACAATCTTTGCAGAATCAATATCAGATGTTCTGTCTTGTGCCAAAGTGTCTATATTCCCTTTATAGTCAATTGCTTTTGTTTCAGTGCTGAAGCTAATTATGAATTCTTCAAAACATCTTGCTGAACAAATTAAAGGTTGTCTATGTCTTTATGATGAATTACTGCTTCGAAAGTCTGACGTTTCCCCAATCCATCTTTATCGCTCTTTCAGCGCTGCTGTTGTTGTTGTTCTAAGTTTTACCATTTCTCATAGTTTTTTTTTCTTCACAGTATTACAGCCAACTCCAAAATATTGTTTTCACTTTGCCTGCCAGGCATGTAGAGTAAAACAATGAACATAAAAAAAAACAAAAACAAAGCCAGTCGCCAAATTAGTTTTTGCCATTGTACGTTTCTGTGAACCACTGGAAACGTTCAATGTCGACGTTACTGAACCTAAAACACGTTTCATATCTGCCTTTCAGTCTTGTATCTCACTTGCAGACACACACGAAGCGTGGCTGACATTGTGAAACGATTGGTTAGCTTTAGGAACAGAACTACTTGGTTATTGTTAGAAAACACCTCGTGGTTTGTGTAAATAATAACACAACAACGTAAAGTAACAACCGTAGCAATAAAAAAGTAATTTAGCGAGCGTAGCTAAACAATAACCACCCGTAGCTGACTTTCTTACGTGTCCTTACATAACAAGGTTACGTAACAAACATAAAATGAACATTTATTTTGGTTTTAAGCGTGACACGTACAGCGGTCTCCTGGGTGAAAGTTCACTGTTTGTTTGACCTATCCCCCTTCTGGTGCCCTTGGAGGACTTTCTCGCTTGTTATACTCATTATTACACCGCGTAAGTTCAATAACAGTCGCTCTAAATACTACGTCACTTGCTCTGATCAAATGCAAAAACGTATCCGTGGTTCGCAGAAACGTACAATATACAATGTACAGTTTTTTCCTTGTGACTGGGCCACAAAAAACTGCAACGACAGAGATGATCCTCTTCATTGCTGGCATGTTGATGCCTTCAGGGGTTTTGATGCACTCAACCACTGGATAAAGTAATAATAATGCATATGTGTGTGTGTGTGTGTGTACACAGGGGTTCAGAGCAGCTCCATTCTCTGATGCAAAACCAAAGCAAGCACACAATCTTACATCTTTTCATGAAGTGTGTGCATGAGAATAAAAAAGAAAAAGATTGGCTGGATTAAAATATCAAAGAGCCTTTTGAGCTCCCCATTCACAGAGACTGGCTTTTTCTTTCCCATCATGCTTTGGCTATATCAAGCATCTATCACAAGTTAGCACTCAGCACATCGTCTCCCATAATCAATGCAAGTGTCATTAAAGCCAAAAGTAATTTCTAACAGCACCAGCATGAGCCACTGCAGACACGAGTTAAATTTGGAAATGTCAAAGTGAGCTTCAAAGACTGAAATATCAACTTTTACAATAAGATGAAACCCGACCACAACAGAGAGCACTTTATATCGTTAGCTGCAGCCAAACTGCAGCAGTACTTTGAAGAGATTAGACTTGGTACAATAGCCCCCTGCAGGTAAATAGAAACATGGACGGTCGCAGTGTTGGTAATTGGAAAGGTAGAAGCAATCTGACTGGCTTGCCTCTGCAGATTGCCTTCGCCATCAAGAACATGAAAACATCACTTCATTCCCACTGAAAAACAGCTCAAAATATGTATGATAGCCCGTCTGGAGAGTTAAAAGTGATGGATAGAAAAGGATTTTCTTATTTTACTTACTAAGGCCCAAAAGCACTGAAAGCGACTCGCCTAATTTGACGCACGTCAATTGATGCTCCTATGGCGCCCTGCAGGCATCAGATTCAAAATACCAACACCAAGGAACCAGCAGTTATTTTGGGAGAAGGTCGTTATGTAGGCAACGTTTTGTAGATTACAGATAGATCTTCATTTTTTAACTTGATCTAAATAATGAAGATCCTGGTTCAGAAATATAAATCTAAATAAAATTATTGATACGACATGGATGAAATGGTGATTCAACACGAGTGCCAGACGCTTTCAGTGTGTCTGGCCCTTTAAGCCTTTGTGATGAAACGCATTAGTGCTCCTTTAAAGCAAGACTATGCCTAGTAGTGAAAGAAGAAATAACACCTTTTTTCTTCTTGCAAGTGAAAATTTGAATTCTTAAGCAATGAAAACGCACCTTCGCTCAATACAATACACGCAGTAGTTTGTCTGCCATAGCATTACATCGCAAAATCAGTTCGTTTCAGAACTTTAGAGACAACTAATCCATCAAACATACTTTCATTTATTGTTGCAGTAATGGTCTTCAAACGGGCATCAATCAGAAAACAATTTACACGTTGTGCAGAATGCTGCAGCTCAACCACAAACAAGAAAAGAAAAGAAATTACTCCTCTTTCGAAGTCTCTATGTGATTTTGTGTTTGCATTTTTTTCTCTTGTCTTTGTAAAACTCTGACCTCAGATATGCTCTGAATTTCAAATTGAGCTCCTTTAACAATCTCTTGCCTCCACACGTCTCTCAACAGGGCGACTGCAGGCGAAAATGTGAAAAAACTACAAGGCAACAGTGCTGACGGAGCTAACAGTGTTTACCTGAGGAGGGGTGCCAGGGGGAGGCCACTCCCCCGTATGCCCCTTAATGCACAACTACGTGCTGTGACGGTGTACCAGGCGTTAATCATGATGCACTGACTTTGATTTAAAACGGATTAGCTGTGCAGAAATCAATGCCAAATATAAATCAACTCCCCCAATTAGCATCGGTGTTATAACTGCTATTCCTGTGACACAAAACGCATCCTGCTGTAAAACACACTGGAACGATGTTTCAGGCGTTAGGCCACAGACTCGGGTTTGATTCAAATGGATTTGCTACCCGGGGAATCAATATCGAAATGTGAATCCGTTGCGGCGATAAGTCGGATCGCTGCCCGGGGAGCCGGCATCATCTCCGACTCTCTCGTCAGGATGCCTCGGCAGCCGCATCCTGTGCGCTCTGAGTAATACGACACAGACACAGCGAGGGCGAGTTCACGCACACTGAAAAGATACCGAGAGAAGGGAGGAGGGAGATACTGATGTGAGGAGAGGGAGAGAAGTCGGGAAAAGACACTCGGCGATGAAGAGAGCAGAAGTGCATTCAGAGAGAAACCTCGTCCGTCACTAAATCATGTTTGTCGTCCTCACAGCTACTCCTTGAGGTTTTTGAGACTTTATATTCTCTATTCATTTATTCCCACTCCCAGAACATTTTGTGTCCGCACTTGTGTGTGTGTGTGTGTGTGTGTGTGTGTGTGTGTGTGGACAATATCCAGAGTGACACAGAGGTGGCCACCGTGAAAACACAAACCCAAGACAAATCGGTTTCCACAAAAACATTCTTGTTTACTTCCAACTTAGAAACATCTGGCAACATCGCTATAAAAAATTCAGCTTCTGGTCAGACAATCGTACAGGCTGTAAACAAAGCCCCATATTGGCTAAACTTAGAACAAAGATAGAGGGTGAAATCGTTATCTAAACTTTCCGTTCTTCTCCGTTTACAAGTGCTACTCAGACCCAGCATACTTGCTTTAGTTGTGTGCACACACAGTGTTTCCTTTGCAATGGGGGACACTTTGTTTGGTAAATACTACAATACCCATGAGCCTCAGCTGTAGCAAAACATGCCGCAGCAGACGCAAAATGTATCTAAAGTTGACCCGGAATCAGAAGGTGAATTCAATTAAGCTGCAGATTATATCGTCAGTTTTCACAACAGCTGAACATTCATCTTGAATCCATTATCAGCAGTGTGCCCATGGTGATCAGGTCTTTGGGCTTTGGTGACTGGATGTTTGTTAAAGAAATGCACCTCAGGAACCCGCGTTCATTTCTTATCTTCTCTCCTCTTTTGGCATGCAGTTTCAATCAGGAATGTTTTTTCGCGGAGATCCAAGCCGTAGAAGAGCTGTAAGTCACGAAACATTAACTTTTACTTCCAAAACCAGAGGTGCCAAAAATAGCTCCTCCTAGACTATGAATGTCATTTCAGGTGAAGTGGTTCAGATAGTCTGGCATGTTTTCAACCTTTCTGGTCTTCTGTCAGACTTTGTTGTTGCTGTATTCAAAGATCTCAGACATTAACCGTCAGTACTGTGGTATTATAACTAATATAATGGCCAAAGTTAGGAAAATAACACCCAAACTGTAATAAACCTGAATTACACCATTTTATATAATCCACTGGTTTCAATAGCATATGCTGCAGTATTTTAGATAACACTGCACCTTTTAAAGAGAAGACATTACAATGTAAACCCATCCTTAGCTAAATGATCACATTGGGGGCATTAAGAGAAAGCAGAAAGAATTTGGAAGAAAAAAAAAGATGAACTTAATGATCCTTTCTGTACCCTCGGTCTAATGAAAATCTTGCAATCTCGTGTAAAACACACAGATAATGCATATTATTCACACCTGATTGCCTCTGAAAGCCACAATCCAGCCGGGATTGTATTTCAGCCCATTGGCTCAGTGATCGGTCCTCCTCCTACCCATTTTCCCTGAACTCATCACAGCAAAATGTGTTGCTCAATCACTTTATCAATAAAATGATTGAGGAATGTGAATGTGAAACCTACAACCAATCGGTCTGTCAACCTTGGAAAAAACAGTTCAATCCATGAAATCCTCTTCCCTCTCTTTCACGAATGGTTTTGAAAAAGGATTATTTTTGGTGGTTTCCACACCACTAGCCTGAATATTCCTTCCATCCACGAGCACGTTCTCATCTCATATTCAGCTCTCATTGTCCAGCCTTTGCTGAAAAAAGTCCACCCTTGACCCCTTTGGTATATAACTTTAGGCCTGTTTCAAAGCCTCAGTTCTTTTCAAATGTATTTATAATCAATGCATTTATTCCATGAACAATTGTCCTCATTTCTAAGAAAGTAATGCGTGCCTTTATTTTTTAAGCAGGCCATTTGTTCGCCTCCAGCTCCTCCAAAAATGGCTTTTAAAAAACTCTCGGAAATCAAATCACATCACTCCCATTCGTGCATGTTTACATTGGCTCCCTGTGGGTCTTCGAATTAAACTCAAGAATTGGTTGTTAAGGCTTCTTAAGGTATGGTCAGGCCCCTAGTTATTGTTGATATGTAAATCCCTTATGAGCCAATGAGATCCTCAGGCCAGAGTCTCCTATTTGTTCCGCCCACTAGCTTTATTACCAGAGGTGACCGGGCCTTTTTCAGTCCGTGACCCTCACCTTTGGAACTCCCTGCCTCAGTATTTTAGACTAGCCAACTCTGTCGCGTCTTATAACTCACTTCAGATAGTTTATGTATATATATATACAATTATCTGTGTCTGGATTCTCTTTTGGTTGTATTTTCCTTTGCTCTCCATTGTGTTACTGATGTGTTAAACTATAAAACTTGTCTCGTAATCTAATTAATTTCGCATTTTTTACTGTTCACTCCACTTTATATCTCTGTTTCGACAAGTGCTCCATAAACATCATTATTATTATTAGCATTCATTATTAATTCGGTGTTGATTTTTAACTTTATGTTCAGTTTCCAGGCTGTAGTTGACTTGCACCGCATTCTCTTCCAAGGTGTTCCTGTTATTTTGTCCACCCCGCTGTATATTCCCACCGGGGCTGTCAGTGTACAAGCCCCTCCAAACCCTTTCCTTCTCTTCCTCGTTAAACCAGCATCTGCTGAGGTAAGAGGCCTGAAACCTCCTAACACAAACACATACACACACACAAACACACACACACACACACACACACACACACACACACACACACACACACACTTCCCCCCCCTCCGTTGCATTTCATTCTCTCGAGCCTGCCATCTGCCACAGAGTTGGACAAGACCCCACTAACACGGTAGCCACACACACACACACACACACACACACACACACACACACACACACACACACACACACACAGATACAAGCTTACACCCTCATTTCAAACCCTTGCAATTGCTGGAAAACATTTCCAGTACAGATGCACATGAATGCACACAAATACACACACACACACACACAGACACACACACACACACACACACACACACACACACACACACACACACACACACACACGCACACAACCCGAAGTTGGCCAGGCTGCATATTTAATGAGGAGCCCCCCACGAACAAAACAGCTTGCAGGGTCATAATGGTTTCGAGCACAGCCCCACTACGCTGCACAGAGCCAGTGAACTCCTCCCCTCCACCGTGTGACTGGCCCGAAGAGGAGGAGACAGGGAGGACAGAGAGGGGAGGACAGAGGGAGGACAACAAACTCTAATTACTCCTCTGTGGCCAACGGGCCCTTCCAGCATTTGTTTTTGTTTCAGTGGAAACGAGAGAGAAGGAGGGGAGCAGAGAGGAAGAGGGAGGACAGAGCGACCAGAACAGAGACCTGAGCTGATTGAACATGAAACCTCTCCCCGTGGCTCCCCCTATGTCTCCCCTCTTCCTTCCCTCTCTGCTTGTTGTACATGATGCCCCCTCACTTCCACTGCAATTGTTCATCACCCCTCAGTTATCCACGATGAATAATGATGTCTCCTCTTGGAGAGAAGGAGGCAGAGGAGCGAGCCTCAGGCCATGCATTCTGATGGTCTAAGCATTCCCCAGTTACTCTCCGCTCATGCAAAATCAACAGTGCTACCGGGAGCGAGGGAGGGAGGTAGGGAGGGAGGGAGGGAGGGAGAGAAGGAGGGAGAGAAGGAGGGAGGGAGGGAGGACGCCGGAGCTTCATCCTGCGTTCTCATTCTCCGGGTGTTGTGTTTGTTTGTTGTGTTTTACTCATTGTTTACAATGTGTATCATCCAGAAGTCCCTCTGCATTTCACCCTCTTGCAAACATACACACAGAGGCGGGACCAGAGAGGACGACGGGAGTCTCTGACAAACGGACCTGGGCGAATCAGCGACATTATGTCTGCTCTCTGGGGACGTTCGGTCTCGGCCTGCCCCTGCCAACGCTGCCATCATCACGTCACGATGGAGGGGCAAAGCCACTTGAGGAGAGCTTCCTTCCTAGAGACGCTAAAGCTGAAGAGACAGCTGGGCCCCGCTCCAGAGTCTCCGGCTATTTAAAAAAAAAAAAAAAAAAAAAAAAGGCTGCTCAGTTCATGGCAGCAAGCCATATTAAAAAAAAAGGTTTATTTACTCTTTTTTTGCCGGTTTCCCCAAATAGATTTGAATCTATCGCCTCTATGGTTGATTGACAAAAAAATTAGGGCTGCCTAGTTTTGATCGCTGAGCTGAAAGAAAAAAAAAGGCATATTTGGTCATATTCTTCCAATAAAGTGTTATTTTCTTGTCATATCCCACAAGCTAATAACATCTTTTATAACCAGGCCATGTGCAGCATTACGGTCCTGCTGTATTAGAGCCCATTAAAGACACATTATCTGGTTCAGTGTGTTGCGCTGCGCTGCCTGTGCCGAAGTAGGATGAAATGGGCCATTCTAATCTCCATTAACATAGCTAATTTCACATAAGAGAAAGTTGATAGTGGGTGTCAAAACCATTCAAAGGTCACCCAAGCAAGCGAGATCATTTGATATGCAAGTACACGCACGAATGTGTGTGTGTGTGTGTGTGTGTGTGTGTGTGTGTGTGTGTGTGTGTGTGTGTGTGTGTGTTTGTGTGTTGTGCACATGTTCTACTTGTCTGAACGTCCACTGCGTGTTCTGTTGCGTGCCTTTCTCAAAGGCAAAGCCGTGGCATTGCCGTTGTTGTGCAGCGTTTGACAAACAGGCAGAGCAGTGCACGACACAATGGATAAAGTTGCCGGAGCCAGCAGAGGATGGTTGATACCGCACACGGGGAGAGAGGATGGGATTAAAAAAAAAAAAAAAAAGAAGGGACAAGAAGGATAAAAGAGCGACAGATATTCATCCTTCCCCTCTAAGCGCTACAGCTAACCTTTGGTCGGAGGGATGAAAAGTGGGGGAACGAACACGTGACGCGTTGCTCCTTCGACAGACACTGGCACAGAGCCATGAGACGAGGGGAGACAAGAGGGTGACAAGTGTGGCATTATAGTGGCACGAAGATGCCGCCATGTGACCTCTGAAGGGGGAAGTGTCACAGCCTTCAGGCCAGCTGTGCTTGGCCGTATGTCACACGTGTCCCACTGCATGTGAAAGCGAGGAGAGGGGTTTGGTGATGAATCAACAGCAAAGACACATTTTGAGTTATCTGAGTCGGACAGCACTGATTTACAGGTCAACATATATGATAAGGAGTCAATGTGAAAGCTTAAGTGTGCTATATGCCAATTACTTTAAAACTGGACAACTAGACGTCCTTTGACTTCTAAATTCCCAAAAGCATGGACTTCAGGGCTAGACTGACTTTGCGGGACTTCACGGCGACCTGCTGTGTTTGACACAGACTCACAGATGAGTTCAGTGCTTCTCGCGTCAGTAAATTTGGAAAATTGCAGACAAGCAAACGTCCGTGTCCTTCTTGACAACGACTCCGCAACCACTTGCAGATGTTGCGTACAGACGTGCATGTGTTGCGACGGAGAGTTACTCGCTCAAAAAAACGAAAGCGCGGAAATCTTTGGCAACTCTTTGAAGCAGCTGGACGGCAATCACATTTCAAATGGGGTGGACGAAAAAATAACCACAAACAAACACAAGATGTGTTTGTTCTTTGACTGCGGAGAACTCACTTGGTCACCCTCCGGTGGGCGGTGATGCTGGCCACGATGACGCTCTCCGGTCTCGGGGTGGCCACAGCCTTGAAAGTCCCCTTCCAAAACTTCTCAAAGAGCTGCTTCTCCCCCAGCAGCTGGAAGCCGACGGTGGTGCCGCTCGGCGACCCCAGGACCGGCGGGGGGCCACAGGGGCCACAGGGGCCCGGCAGGAGCGAGCACGGGGGATGCATCTGTGGTTCTCGGTCTCGAAACCGTAAAAAAAAAAAAAAAAAAACAATCAGAGTCTACACACTCATGGAAAACATACACACACACTCGCGCCGGTTGTCGCTCAGGAGCTGTCCAAGTACTGAATCAAAACCGGGCAAAGCGCAGCAACTGTTTCCGCGCCGTCCTCTGCTCTCACAGCAGCGGGTCAACGTGTCAGCGCGTCTGTCCGCTCTTCAGCGGGAGCGTGGGGAGAGGGACAAAAGCTGACCCTCTCCAACTGGAGGCTGGGTATTGTTCTCCCAGATGGGGGA